>CAJDSM010091515.1:0-13722 GCA_903981925.1 Ostrea lurida
CCGTTAAGTATGCAAATAATAAGAAAATCTCAGATCCATTGGGCCCATAAGAGTGGAGATACCTGAAGTGTCCTGATAATAGATTTCTGTCAATCATTTGTCCTAGGGGTAGTGTTGGGGTCACATAGGGTATAAAATTACTTGCAAATATATTATAGAAAATTACCAGGACATTGTATTGGTCAATTTCAACAAATTTGATACCAAATCACTATCGTCCTTAGATGAATGGGAACCAGTTTGTTTCAAATGAATAAGCCATGCATGATAGCTCAGTTCAAAAGTTGAATATTTCCGTATTTTAGAGGTTTGTTCGCATGGTATGTTTTTGTAGAGAATGAATAGTAGTACATTTGTAACTGGCATGCACTGAGATGTAGTGTTACCATAACAGTAGAAATATATATATATATATATATTAATAGAAGTGTGAAGCAGTTGTTGATACAAAGTTAGAAATTTACTGTGATAGGTTCCTACTTTTTGGTCCTGTGTAATTGTCATTCAGAATCTCAATTTTTTGACTTCATTCTTTCTCTCTCATTTTTTTAACTCTTCTATTCATTCAGTCAAATGATAGCACTCTCAACTTAAAACTTAACACAGATATAATACTTTAAACTGAAAATATAGAATTAAGAAATAGCGTTGTGTATTTTTGTTGTTATTTTCCTACATGGAGTCAATCAATCCAAAATGAGCTGTGGTAGAATGAGCTGATTTATTATCAAAAACTGACTGTTAGGAGCTAACACGTTCAACTCTTATCAAATTTTGTACTCGTTCACCCCTAATATGTGCAGTGGCGGATTTAGAAGGAGGGCCCGGCCGGGCCAGGATCCCTTTTGGTGACCAAACTTAATTCATTATGTCTAGAATATAGCTATTAACCTCTAAAAATAACTTTAAAACCCGAGAGCTTCGGGGGCTTCGCCCCTGGGCCCCACTTTGACTTCATCCAGACCTTAAGCCTTATCGGCCTCTTTTTCAATGCACGGGTCCCCCTTGCGACAAATCGATCCGCCACTACCCACACATCCCACAGATCCTCCATACATTAATGTAACAAATACACGACCACACATTGTTACTTGCATTAATGCATTATGTCCGGGTTACCTTGCATGTTCCTCATTGAGTTTCTGAATATTAATTTAAAGATAAAGAGTTATTCCCTTTACAGTGTTTATTAATCTCACATTCCAAAAAGCGGGAGGAAGTTACCATTCATAGATAATTATATAATTTTTGTTATTATAAACATTATTACTAGTTTGATTAATATTAATTTCAGTTTGCTCAGAAACTTAAATTAGTGCACATCAGATGAGTGAATGAATGAATTTATTATCGACTTAAATTTTAGGGGTTACTGAATATAAAGTTAATTTAGGTAATTATTTAATGATATGCAGATGTTTAATTTTTGAGATAGCCATTGGATTTGGTTTGTTGTCCTCATGGAGATAGTCTCTAATATTTCATGAATACCTAATATCTACATTTATTGGATTAAAAGATTGAAATGGGTGCTATGAAGTGTCCTCATTTTTGATTAGGAGAACACTTACGAGATTCTCTTCCTTCTGTTGACGACCATGTATTGTTTTGTAGGGACATCAATGTGTCAGATTACCGAGGTCCGCCTGTCGCATTCCTGCCGGAATTTTATCGTCAAAGAAAGGTGCTGCGCCATTCAGCTCCAACAGGGGGAACAATTCTAGTAAGTGTCATTCAGGTTCCAGACGGGGGGACAATTCTAGTAAGTGTACATTCAGGTTCCAGCAGGGGGACAATTCTATAAAGTGTAACATTAGATTCAGACAGGGGGAAATTCTAGTAAAGTGTACATTCCAGGTTCCAGACAGGGGGGAAATTTAGTCAGTGTACATTCAGGTTCCAAACAGGAGGGACAATTCTAGTAAGTGTAATTCAGTTCCAGACAGGGGGGAGAATTATAGTAAGTGTTACATTCAAGGTTCCACGACAGGGGAGACATTCTATGTAAGTGTACATTCAGTTCCAGACAGGGGAAGACTAATTCTAAGTAAGTGGTTTCAGGTTCCAGACAGGGGGGACAATTTAAGTAATTCTACATTCAGCAAGGTAAATAACAATAATCTGAATTTCTCAGGAGGTAAATAATCCATATTTTTGATTTTCTCAGGCAGGTAAACTAGCCAGGAGAGGGGGTTGGCCATAGATAGGTGGTAACATGACTTTTTCTGAATTTCTCAGGGAGGTAAATAACCATATTTTTTAAATTTTTCAAGGCAGGTAACTAGCCAAGGAGAGGGGGGTGGGCCATTAACATAGGGGGAGGGTTCACATGCTCTGGCGGACCGGGGAGGAGGATTTGTGCTACGCTGACATCACACTGTCCATCAGATTCATGTTTGACCGCCTGGAGGGGATAGCTAAAATCTAATTATAGACCTGGACGCTCATCAGGTACACATTATTCCTAGTGGAAGGCAGTTTTTAAGTTATTTCAGTCATTATTTTTTACAGTGACATAATATTTTATAGGAACTACTGATCGCTAAGGTGTAATAATTAACTCCCCTGGTTCTTAACTTTGTTCAGATAGTGTTTGCTATCAATTTGGTAATCTTGTTTTTTATCTTCATAAACATGATTCAATATTTACATTAAATATGATAATTGTATATACACTTGTTAGGTAAATGAATGTAAAGAGTTATTTCCCTTCTCAACTTCGATCTTTCTTCATCCTTAAAAAAGTGGAACTCTAGCTACATGTTAGTTGTCTGATTATTGGGTGGTTGTTAAATATCATCTTGTTGTTGTCAAATTTATCTCGCTTGGAAGCTGATTCATATGGTGATTGTGTGGTTTATTTAGTTCGTTGTCTGATTTATTCAAGTTGTAAATGTTCAACACAACTCTAACTTGTTTCATCACTTTAGGCGTAACGTCAACGAGAGAGTTTTATGAATGACGATCGAGTTTCATAATGGATGTCTATCAACAGAGGAAATTTTTACCATGATGGCTACGCAAAACGTAAGATTTAAATACAGTCGAACTCATCATCTCAAGAACAGAGGCCAAGGGCCACATCGATCACCTGACACAGCTGCTTCACTAAGAAGAGCAGTAGTTTGGGATTTAGAATGTATCACGTGGACTAAAGTCTTAACTATGTCGGGTGAGGCATTATAATTATCGAGGCACTACTTACAGCAGTTGTTGTTTGCAGGGGTTTCAACAGTCGTTTAGGGAGCATTTCGTAAATTCTATGGTCGTTATTACATTTAGTTTACCAATATGACTATCATTGGGTCAAAATGCTGTCTGATGTGTTTTCATACCATTGTTAAGCGTTTTTTCACCATTGATTTGACTACGAACTGTCGTTTACCTGATCAGACTATGGCTCACGGCGGGTGTGACGCGGTCAACAGGGGATGCTTACCCTCCTAGGCACCTGAATCCCACCTCTGGTGTGTCCAGGGGTCCGTGATTGCCCAACTCTTGTTTTGTATATCTATTTAGATTGCGGATTGATCACTGTTCGTATTTTGGCTTTACATCTGAACCAACTGAAATATACTCCATATCAGGAAGCTTTCAGGTAAATATGAAAAGATTTTAAAGACTTCTCTATATATCTGCATGTAAAAACTTTGATCCCCTCTTGGGGGCTCATCATACCCGAGGTCATGATTTGAACAAACTTTGAATCCCACCTATATCAGGAAAGATTTCATATAATTCAGCTTTCCTGGCCAGTGGTTCTTGAGAAGAAGATTTTAAGATTTTCTCTGAATATTATCTGCATGTAAAACTTGATCCATTGTGGCCCCATCGTAACCCCGGGGGTCATGATTTGAACAACTTGAATCTCTCTCTATCATGAAGCTTCCATATAATTTCAGCTTTCCTGGTCAGTGGTTCTTAGAAGAAGATTTTTAAAGATTTTCCCTATATAATATATGTAAAACTTTGATCCCTATTGGGCCCATAGTACCCCCGGGGGGCATGCTTTGGAACAACTGAATCTCCACTATATAGAAGCTTCCATATACATTCAGCTTTTGCTGGCTCATTTGGTTCCTTGAGATCTTTTAAATGACACCACTATTTTTTGCATTTTTCGTGATTTCTCCCTTTGATGAGGGCTGTCCTTCTTTGAAACAAAATTGAACCCTTCACCCAGGATGATGGTGTACCAGTTTGGTTTGAATTTGGCCCGCGGTTAATTGAAGAAGAAGTTGAAAAGTGAAAAGTTTACGCCGAAAGACGTGACGACGACGACAACGACGACGACATGACAACGGACAATTTTGATAGAAAAGCTCACTTCGGCAGGTGAGCTAAACGGTTTGGAAGAATATGCTGTGGATTCAAGATATCGAGGAAAAATACTCAGAATAGGTGACTGGACCTCAAATAGTTTGACATTGTCAGGTATTTGATGAATCGTGTTCGGATACTGAAGTTCAATTGTATATGCTTACCTCAATCAGCTTATAGTATGTATCTTACTTACAGTATCGTTAAACAGTACAGTCAGCTCTCGGTACAACGGCAAGTTCATTTCTGATCTTTTGCCGTTATAAACGAATTGCCGTTGTAATGAAATGCTATTTACCAGTACGAGTTATTTCCTTGTTTATCATGTAATGGGATCTTCAGTAAACATTAACCGTGCATTTATTTTCAGTACATTCAAATAACCATGTCACCCTTTGTCTCTATTTTCTAAAATTTAAAGGAGTTTATCACGGATTCAATTTTCTAGTTAGGCCATAGTTACATTCTAATTTTAATCTAAAACACATCACAGTTCACTAAAGGCAATTAAAGCCGTAATTAGTTGTAATACGCCTCAAAGTTAGGGTCCTCGAGTCAATTTTTCGTTAATGAGATGCGGGTCACGTGCGTCAATGTCGGTCAACTGCGTCATAGTGTCAATTTTAACAGATGACCGTAGATTTCGTGGAACGCTCTGAGTTTAACGGTAAATAATCAGCCAACTCTAAAATGGAGAGAGGAATTATTGAACATCGATGAAATACCTTTAGTAATGAACATCGATCTTACATGGTTTGAACCTCTAGCAGTCAATAATAACGAAGAAAATACCGCCTACAAGTAGCGACATAGCGAACCTCTACATAACACATGTAATATGTTAAATTTCAGCATAGCAAGAATTTGTTTCAATGAAAGTTTAAGCAGACTCGATCTTTCTTTGTAAGAAACTTAAAATAGTCGAAGTTATAAAAATAAAATTAAAAATATATAACGTATCGTTACTTTGTGGTACTCAGCAGTGCCCGGTGATAAATACGAATGTACGATATAAAGGTCATATACCACCATCGTTAATTGTCAAAAGAAGTTATGTTGAGTGGCCGTATATTTAGAGCTCTGTCTGTCAAAACAAATGCGTTAAATTGAATTAAAATCCATACATTGTTGCATGAAGTAACTGCGTAAAGTCAGTCGTTTCTGATCTAAAAGGGCCTCCACTAGAAGGACCGTGGAAATAAGACTCGTTCTCAGGGAAGTGAGACCATTGGAGTAACAAGTTCGGTGAATATGGTGTTTTCAAGCAAAGGTAAAATCCAAAATATTTTCAACATCGGACAATTTTTTCATGCTTTTATGTTTAATTGATAACATAAGAGTTAGAATTATTTTGGTGACTTTGATAATGAACATGCAGTCACAAAATAGGTTTCTTTTTCTTTTTTTCTTTCACTCATAAATGTGTGAAAGAAAAGCATTGCTTGAGGGGATATTGACACTATCAAATGCAAGCACGTCTATATAAATGTCTTCGTTAAAACAAAAAACGTGCTGATCATTGTTGATTTTACAGTGCAAACGTAAGATAGAACGTTATCGTTAAAATGACAGATGTCTCCGGACCCGGTTTGTGATGAGGGGACCGAGTCACAGTTAGAAATATTCTTAGACTAACTAAGTGCAAAACGGCCCGTATACATGCATATATGCTTATAAGTGGTTAAGAATATTCCGATTAAAAAAAAATGATTGGCTGTTTCAAGATACTTTTTGTAATTAATTATTCACAATATTGTAAGTTATCAAAGCCAAGCGGTAATTCTCCGAGTGAAACACATACTCAATGACCGATTTTCACCTGGGGAAAACGAACCCCTTTCTCAGACAAATGGTGTTGAAAAAAATCCAAATGCGCACAATACACCATATTAATCTTTAAATCCTATTTCCGATAATTTGTTGTCACGGGATCTTCAGGCGTGATATTGGTCGCTTATCTAAACATAAAAGTGTCATTTTGACACTATGACGAAACGTAATGGGGTAAAATGCCGATTAAAATCATGCATATTCGGAAATTCAACTTGAAAAGCTATATTTTGAAATATAGCTTTTTGACACGTATATGAATAAACTTGATGAATGGTTTTAAAAGCATTTTTCTTGAATCTATCAAAAAAATAACGCAATTTTTGAAACTCGTGATAAAGACTCCTTTAAGTGTGAAAATATAGCCAATGCAAATGTCTTTCACACGGGTCTTGAAGAATTCAGAATGACCTGCGTTATATATGAATTTTATATAGTGTCAAACACAATTTGTTTACCGATATAGTACTGCGGTGCGAAGTGTGAAGTATGCTGTTATATAAGCAAAAAATAGATAATGTGCAGATTTGTTAACACAAAATACGCCCGTTAGGCGAATTTTGCCGTATATCGAATATACATTTTAGGTAGAAACAAGATTCATTCCGAAAGCCAGGATATTTCCTGAGCAGTTGAAAGGGCCAGGATTATTTTCTTCAGTTTACGGTCAGGAAGTAGTCATGGCTTTTGGGGAACTGGAATCTTGGTATAACTCCTAATCATATCTTTAACTGTATTTAATTATACAGTACAAATTGTATACAGTTATTTGGATGCATTGCTGTTGCTTGAGCAATTCAGTAAATCCATGTCTTTTGAGTTGCTAGTTTTTCTAACACAGACAACGGTGGTCTACTGAAGTTTCTTTGGTGTTTTCAGTATATAAAATCAAGTCTACAGATTCTCCTCCTCATTCGTTAAAATCATTAATCTTGTCATTGAAGTTTTCACAATGTTTTCAATCACTGACATACATGTTGTGCTGTAAATTAGAAATCACATGCATGCATCGGATTGTTACTATGGCAAATATTTTTAGTCTTTCTTATAATTCTAAAGTAAATCTGGAGGATTACGGATAAAAGGAATTAGTTTTTCAAAGCAGAGATTAGCTCATTATTGACTATGTGCATGCCATAGCAGGAATTTGTCCCACAGCAAGTAATTTCCTGGGAATATTTACTCTACTTGATAGGATTATATTTTGAACCTTTAAAAGATCATGTGTTCATTTTAAACATAAGAATTTTAATTTCAGATGCCAAAATTACTTTGTGATAAAGTCATCCTGAAAGATACAGACTTATTTTACAGGAGCTATCAAAAGAAAGTGGAGCTTCAACATTTTAACTGATGACGCCACTACGCATTGTAGATTTCTAGTGGAAACTTGTAGATCGTTAATGGAATACATGATTCTACATAGATTAAGAATCTTGTATTAGGTAAAAACCTAGCTGGATTGAATAAACCTAGGGCTCTTGTTTGTTATTTCAAATATGTTTGACTTTGCACAGCAAAGAATTCTCGGAAATGGGTTACTTGACGATACCATGACATTTTAATGTTAAGCAAGGGTTGAGCAGTCACTTTCTCATAATGGTTCCAACATATGAAAGTGTTACCATGGTTACATGTACTGACCTTTGACTCTCTGTCCTCTTGATTTGACAAGACACACCAAAAGAGGTCTTGGAGGAGTTCGGCCAGACGCTGTGTGTACAATGCTGGGACGATATACTGGAGGGACCCTAGGGAACATCTCGTCAACCCTCAAGGTTTTGGAATCTCGTTATATTTACGTTATATAGAAAACACCTTTCGTTCTTCCAAACGTTGTGGATAACCACAGAAACATGTGGTAGTGTTATGATTGTGTTCACTTCACTCATCACAAAATTATGACTGGGAAAATTGCGAAAGTTCTTGAGCTTCTGATCTAGGTGAAAATGAATGTATACAAATGTTTCTTTTGAAATTTACAAGCAGAGTGAGATACATCAAAACGACTTTATGTACCATACTCCAGTGATTTTTTTGGGTCAAATACCACCGGATATTCGCTGTTTCCTCCAAAAATGGGTATTTTTCCAATCATAGATACTATTTTTCCAATTCAAATTAGAGGAAATCAAACCCCAAAAATCACCGTATAAATTATTTTTGCTGATAAGAGAAAATACGTTTTTTCATTCCAGTTTTATTCTCCAACACCACTGACAGGCAAAATATGTGCTGAATGTTAAAACACAGAGGTATCATTTATTAAGCAGTTTGTAGCATATTATCAACTTTCCAGATACAAACCTTTGTTGTTGACAAATGAAATGAAGGGTAGGCTAAAAAAGGAAATGTTCAATACGTAAGGTTTCTAAAATAGAAAAACCTAAACAGGACAGATGTTCTGTAAACCTGATAAAAATTAGGCAATTCACAACTTTAGGTAAGAGTCCAAATGCCTGGCATTTTTTTTTATGAAAATTAGAAATGAGTAATTCTAAGAAAATAAATAATAGTCATCTATTTGTTAAAAAAATATTATTTCATGACAGATATAAAATGAATCTCAAACAAAAATATTTGTTGTTCTTATATGCCATTTTTATCACTCTAATTTAACTTCAAATGATTTTTCCAAATTGAGAAAATGTCGCTAATTTTTCCCAATTCAAAGGAGGGGGGTGGTACGTTTAAAATCTGAAAAATCATGCCTCTTACGAAAAGCAGATGGAGTCTTAAATTCAGTGGTGTAGGAATCCAACTGCAGTTCACACTAAACTAGTCTGTATCTTGTAGCATAGTAGAGATGTCCGAAACTGTCCTAAACTGTATGTGATGAGGGGGATATGAAACTATCACCTTGACCTTTCAATGGCTGGACAATAAAAAATTCAGACTAACATCCACAGTCAGCAAAGTTTTCTGCAGGAATATTTTTTTTCTCTTAGAAAAAACCATCATTTCCTTGCAGGGAATTAATTGAAAGAGACAGAATTGTTGTTCAGTCATGTACGACATCAAGCATGATCCCCATTCTGGATGGTGAACCAATGGGGGTATCAAGAAGTACGTGCACCATCATTGCCGACTCATCCTGAACCTGAAACAGAAACGGTCTCATTGTCCGCTGCGAGGAGCGGAAAATGCCCTGAACCTAGTACGTAATCTTGTGTTTTTTAGACAGCTTCTCTAATTTTAGGATAGAATCTGGCTTCATTGTTCTGAGTTGTGGAGTATCTTTATTAGTTAATGTGAAAATTATGCTTTACAATTTTTGTTTGTTTTGAAAGACTTTATTGAAATCTCTTTGTAAAATTCACAGTTAGATGTCTGTCGATTTAATCATTTCCATGTATCAGACAATATCGGTGTATATCTCAATAATTTAATAATATACATTAAGATGAATAACGTTGATACATTGTGTTTGTGTGTAGAAGGATATCCTTTTCGATAAAAAGAGACGTGAAGTTTTTGGTCAACTGTTTGTCTGTTTTTCTTTCTTTGATCATTTTGTTATGTTGTGTTCACAAATTTACACTTCGCTTACCAAGAAGTTATAAAACCGCATTACCAACAAGCAATGATTCTTCTTGCAAAATACCCCAAAATAAATTCCATATTGAAATCTAGAACGCAGGGTGCATTCCTTTGGACATGCGTTGTCTGTTTATCTTTAGAAGTGTCCTCCTTATTTAACTTGACAGCCAAAAAGACTCACAGTGGACTTAGCCCAAGTCATCATTACTCATGGATGGAATTCCTGGAACTCAATGTTGTTACATGATAGAATACAGTCATGAGTAATAAACAGCCAATATGGTAGGAGTTTTAAAATAGATTGAAAAATAAAAAAGTGACATGAAAGGGTAAGAATTCTGTTGAAGTATGAAAATAAAATTAAATTTTTGATTTGCAGTTGATGCTTCTTACAGAAATTATGTCAATAGATTCCACACGTAATTCTCCGAGATATTTATACTGTAGAGTATACAGAGTGTGATCTCCTTTCTACAGCTTGTGCCTGTGTACAGTATACGTGTATATCTAGAGATTATTTAACTGTAGAGTGTACAGGTGATCTCCCTTTCTACAGTCCTTGTGCTGGTGTAAGTAATCACGGTATATCTATAGATCTTTATACTGTAGAGTAATACAGAGTGATCTCCTTTCTACAGCTTGTGGCTGTGTACAGTATACGTGTATATTCATAGATATTTATACTGTAGAGTATACAGAGTGATCTCCTTTTACCAAGCCTTGTGCCTGTGTATCACATCGTTATCTTTATAATTGTCTTCAACTTAGCACAGCTGTGTAGCTACCATTGGTGGAAGGGCAATTCTGTCTCATAGATTTTGACTCCGCTGGGGCCTAAAGCGGTCACAGACCCCTGCCTTACTAGATTTTGACGCTGGGTCCTAAGGCGGTCACCTCACTGACCCCGTATCAACTAGTTAAACTAGGCCACTGCGTCAGACCATGGATTTGTCATCTGAAACATTACTGTTTAGAAGAATTCATGGAATCCATGTTGGATGTGCAAATCATTATAAAGGATTAGAATATCTGTAAATATTGAATAATAATCTCAATTATGGCAAGAACCAACAATCAGATTTATACGCTGCTTCTAAAAAGTCCATTATGAACCAATAATAGCTGTTTCGGAATGATCTGGTGAATACACAGAAAATTATGCATGTGGAACATATTTCTTTATTTTGCTTAGGGAAACGAATACAAAAATCAATCTTCGAATATTCGGGACTGTTCCTTATTTCGTATTCGAAGATTCGTCAACATCAATATAAATGTACGTACATGCATACTTCTCAATAAGAATATTTAGCAGGTCTGTCATTTATAAATCATTATTCTGCGAATATTCACCAACATTCGTTCTCAGCTCTAATTTTTGCTTGCTTGATCAAGTTTTGTATTCATGTTTCAGCAAGAAAAATTTTAAATAAATTGATCGAAGAACATTTGAAACTAAGGTAAAATAACTTTAAAAAAGCATGACCTCATTATTTTGGTATGCATTCTTTAACAGGTATACAAAGAACCATATAAAAAGTAGACCTGTCCAATCGGTGCTAACACGGGAAATCAAGAGCTCGTCATCTTAGTGGAACATAATAGAAGTAATCGACTGGTACAGCACATGAAAATTTTATAGGAAAAAATAGCCGATTTCAATTGAGAATCTGTAAATTTGTTGATGTGCATCTTTTCTTTTGACTGGTCATGTGACCATTGTAATCGCGACTACTGATACTGATTTGAACCTTTAAACTTTGACTCAGGGATGACCCTTCCTAGAAGCGAGTGAAGGATTTCTGGCAGACGAAGAGGACTGTCAATCACAGCCAGAGACCATCACAAGGAGGCAAATGATGGAGCGTGTCATTGGCTGAATTTCAGTCAGAAACCGAGTTTTCAACAACTTGTGATATTAGTATGCACAATGTTTAACTGATATTTAAAAGGCCACATAAAAATTTATTCTCCTGGTTTCTCAGGCCAATTTTTCTCCAAACAGATGAGGAGGGAGCAATTTTTTTTTTCATTTTATTGGCAATAAAATAGATGACGGGAGGATATTTTTTTTAATCCAGACACTTGTCGGGGGGAAAAAGTTCTCTAAGTGATCAAAAGAAATGAGATTTCTTTTATTGAGTCATTTAGCTGGTCATCTGGACTGGAGTACTGCAGAACAACTTGTTGTAAATTGTACATGTATATAATTGTCTTGAACTGATTCATTTTGGAACACAGTGCAATTTGGATTGTTACATGTATATTGATTGGCTTCTGATGAAAACTATATAAAAGTAAAAGGTATTATGTAGGGTCCCTTCTGAAAAGGATACTAAATTTAATTCAAACTAATTAATTTAACTTTGGTTTTTGAAGATTAATATAGTGGTTTGTGTTTTGAAAATAGGAGGTCTATGATAGGTTCAATAATCAAGATTCATTGAGATTCAATTATTATATTAGTCAAATAAATTGCTGATGTTACATTAGTTTAGGGTTCATGTATAAATAACAAACAAGCCATCATTTTAATTTTCTTTCGTTGATAATCAGAAACTGGGTTGGATACTTTAGTTCGTGTTACCACTTCTCTGATGGTACTGGATCCATTTTATTTTTTTTTAAATCGTCGCTGTATCAACAGAAAAGGTTGGTTTTTTTTTGTTCAAAATTACGGGTAGTATGGTATAGACACTACCATCGTACTTTTTCAAACAAACGATGCTAAGAACATCGCGTACAGTATGTCAGCTTGATTGTTTTAAGGCTACCTTTATTTGCATACGTCGAGTTTCTACAAGTTTACAAAATCTTTATTCAAATATATATATGCTCTGTTTGTAAGGTGTCCTCTGCTTTTTTGTAATATTTCACACACAACGCGTTGCTCCTGAATACGGAGGATATTTCATCGTCAGCCATTGTGCACTATTCAAATTAGAGTTATCGCCCGGGTTCCGGAAATTAAAAACACAAAGTTAGAGTTATGCCCGTTCGGAAATTAAAAACACAAAGGAAAACAAACGGCAACCTAAGCACAATAAATGTTCACCAAACAGATCGATATCAGATTTCAGTTTGACTAAAGTCATACTTATCATATCGTAATTTAGCACCGATTTTTCAATCGGTAGGCGACTGCATCGTGAATCACAGACATTGATTCAATATTGGGCACCGGTAACATCGAAAGTAGCTCCGATATGAAGATTGCACCGAGTCAGGAATGATCCATGCCGAGTGCAAACGATTTAATTTGAACCTGGTATAATACGGAATACAATCTCCATTAATTGGGTACATTAGGAAGTTTATATACCTTTACTGGCCTTTGATTCGGAAGTCACAAAGATTCAAAATGAATTGCGGATTTATTTTTTTCCCAGATACTAAGCGCATTACCAACTTTTTATTTATTGAAATTTTCGATAAAATCGGCCATGCGGAACTCAAAAACAGATGCGCGCGGGGCCTGAGAACGTAATTTAATTTTATTGGCCTTAGATGGTGTTTTTATTTGTTGTTTTTCATGAATGTGTGCAACTTTAAAAACCAGTGCGATAATTCTACACAGATCACCTATGTAGCTTATATATTCAATATATATATAATATCATTTTTATTGTCAAAACCTTTATGTTCTAATTCTTGATCAATGTTTGACTTTAAGAGAGAGAAGAGAGAGAGAGAGAGGAGGGAGAGAGAGAGAGAGGAGAGAGAGAGAGATTGTCATGGTTTTGGTGTTTGCCCTTTTAATGATTTTGTAATGCTTTACAAGATGATGAGATTATGTCACTGTTTGTATCTTTCATTGGTTCATTTTTATCGTTTCTGAAATTTGTTTATACCTTGTACCTGTGTGTTTAGTGTTTGCCTGTGTGTACCTGTGATATACCCATTATAATTTTATTGTGGTATCTGTACAAGTGATGACAATGTGAGTACAAATTAGCTCAGACAAATATACGTACGATTGTAAAGCAAAACTATAATGCATTTAATTTGAACTCCACTTTTATTTTACCTATT
>CAJDSM010091515.1:24417-36192 GCA_903981925.1 Ostrea lurida
CAAGGTTAAATTTATACCTTTCATTATAATATGGAGGGGTGACCGAGGTTAATTTTAACTCACGTGGGTCACTCATTATTATGTAGAGAGGGATGACCGGGGTATGTATAACCGTCTCACTCATTATATAGAGGGCGTGACCGATGTAAATTTATACCTCTCACTCACATCAATATAGAGTGAGTGTAACAGAAGTGAGATTTATTCACGAATGGCATGCACATCGATTATTCAATACAGTAGAGCGGATCCAAGAGTAATATATACTTGTCCATTATTATAGAGGGCGATGACCGGAAAGGTAATTTATACAGTGATCACTCAGTTTATCTGGACTTCGCGAGGGGCTGTGACCCGTCAGGTAATTTAATACGTATACCCATGCTTCTATGAGGGCGTGACAGTATGCGACTAAGATGTAATAATATACGTGTCACTTTTTGAATAGGGAGGATGTCGTGACCGTGAAGCGTCATTTATAGTGCGCGTAATCATTCATCTTTGTCATCTGTGGTTCACTATGATAAGCCCATGTTCAGTCTATTCATTAGATAGCGTGCGTAGAAGCTTACCGACGTATATGGATAAAAATAATATACTGTCTACATCACAGTCAATTTTTAATCGTCGAGTCCATAGAGAATCATGAAGCAAAGTTAGCCAGACGTTATCTTCCTTTCTAGACGTAAGACCTTCTGAAATATGAGACAATCGCTGTTATGGCGCTATACAAGAGTAGAAGTACCGTTGTACATCAACGAGTTGTCCTAGAAACATTGAATAGCTCAGCACAATATAACATTACTATGAAATTAATAGATGAGAAAGTTCCGCTAAGAGCATGAAGTTACTTAACTAACATTCATGAGGTCTGTGTGCTTGAGCCAACGCTGAGTATGTGATAATGAGAGCACCCTAGATCGGCCCTCGCCCTGCCCTCGCACAGACAAGCAATAATCCACATCTGGGCACATAGTCTAAACCTTCGCAAGTGTAATATGGACAATTTAGGTAACCAATGCATATGATCGTGGTTTAACCCAAGATATGTGTAAATCGATTGTGGCTAGCTGATCAAACATCGTCTAGAGGTGCTCTAGAAAGAGCATTCTGACATCTCTTGTCCTACATACAGACATTTTTTGTAGTTTGCCACTTATGGTCGAAGTTGATTCACTAGAGTACAATTTGCTAGTGTATATATATTCGGTTTATATAGAGTTTGCTTTATATTTAGTTTGGAACGAATGTTAGTCGGTCCTACTTTCGATAAGAGGCTGATACCAGCTCCATGAGAGAGGTAACTTATGTCTTCATCTCAAAACGAAATCTAAACACTGAAGAGTAGTAGACATAACGATACATATTTGGCCCTCGCCATATATCTATGGAGTATCATAACGAGAATTAACCCTATATGAGAAATAATGCAAATATGGGTGATAACAAGGCATAGAGCCAGTAATAAAAGATACCAATGTTATATTGTGTGTGAGCTTCTCGGAACTCCGTAGCACCGTATGCGACACCAAAAATATTCAATTGGACCTAGAGGCCCTACATAAATTTTATTCTCTGACTTTTTACCTCCTCGATAGTGAACTATATCTTATCTTTTCCAACAGTCCGATTTTTTCTAGTTTCATAAAAGGTTCCATTACCGTATATATCTATGTGATACAAGAAAGATTTAAAAATATTAAATAACGTCGCATCAGATGGCAGAAGTCAAGGAGTGAGCCTTAAATTGAACGTATAATTAGATAATCGAGTCGAATCGGATCCGTCCTGTAATCAAATCTTAAAAGCGGAGAGAACTCTCCCGTTGTGAGCCCGTTGGACGTCCGTAATGTAGAAGAAATCAATAAATATACTTACTAAGTGAACATTAGTTATTCACTATCTAAAACAAATCAAAAAATGATAATCTTTCCTACCTAGGCAGGTACTCGCAGATGCATTAATAGAATAGATGTATCCAGAGGTCCTCTGAGAGTACACACATAACTCATATATTAGTTTTAAAACAACTAGATATTAAATGTAAATTTATTGATTACGTCTATATATTCCCTGCAATATTTCTAGCGTGTATCTTTCCTTATCGAAAATGATAGTCTGTATTCTATCAATTGCTTTCATACCGTGATGAACCCATTGATATCTTATGAATGCAATTACTTTCGAGCATTTCTATGCCCGCCCTTGCAAACTTCACAGTCAAAGCTTGTAATAGCGGTGAAAGCTTATATACGATTTAAAGATTTTATGTTAGGTTGTACCAAGTTTAAGAGCGAAATGCTAATGTTTCTTGACATTTCATGGTCTGTAAACTTGCTCGACCAAATGTAGTTTCCGATGCTCTCCCATTTAAAGTATAATTTTAGTAAATTTCAACATATCAGAGATAAATACCAATATCATCCCTTATTTGCTAATGTGAGGATTAGGACAAAATGCTAAATCGTTTTACATGGACTGTTGAATATCCATAAGAAGTACGATGATATACTTACGTCTACACCATGTAGGTAATACTACTATTCCACGAGACACGGAGTGATAACAGGTCAATTTCTAGTCTAACATACTAAGGTATAATTACATATATCCCCTATTGTGCATTTAGGGTTAATATGCATCAATTAGTCGCGATGACCTAACATGACTGTCGGCACGAAGTGTCCTTGCATCTCTACAAATATAGTCATTGCTGGACTAGTGATGTAATAATGTAACCTTATGTACACTGCGAAGGACTGTTTGTACAACATAATGAAAAATTGTAAAATAAGATAGATGTTATCTACGCCATCTAATATAATAGAAGCAAACAATATATCTGGATAACAGACACCAAGGAAAAGCCAAAAGGTTGGCAACATCCATACAAAAAAAATGTCTGATATTGAGTACAGAGGATAATGTTTGTGTTAATCGTCATAAAACTCTGCGTGCTACCATAGAACACTGAGTATTACAATCACTGTTTAAAACATACAAGGACATCTTAATTGATTATGACAAACAGTAAGACGTTGAAATCCAGAGGCATGATGTCAGAATGCGGAGTTTGTTTGACGTGTCATCGAAATGTGGCCGTATAAGGTGCGGATCAATCCTATGTCAGACATACCATGTAGACTGAGATACAGATCAAACTACAAACTACGTACTGATTATATCTGAGTAAGCACATTTCCATTTTTCAGCATCTGCCAGTGATTATTTGTACACCATTCTGCAAACATTTTTTTCAAACTGTTCATTGTAACAACTCTATTACTCTTACCATGATATTATAACTGCAATTACTTTTCAATATTCATTAGTTTAAATGCGTTGGTAGGAGGTATATATGACTTATGTACATCTATTTAGATCATCATCGCAACTATAACTTTCATTCAACATCTTAGACACCATGAAATCAGAGCAAGCATGAGTGTGAGCGACACCACGAAAGGAATTAACACACTACCTGGAGCCCTGACGTAGCATATTAAATAATAACTAAACAATAACCCCCTAAAAACAACAGTGAAACGTTTTATTTATGTGAACACTGTTGGTTACTTCTACCAGCCGTATCCTAATTCCCCTAAGACACTGACGACTAGCTGCACAAGAACGAAAAACCAAAGCAGAGCAAAGCAAATATATGTCCATATGGATCGAGATTGCATGTAATCGGTAATTTCCGGATCCCTGAACGACAAATGATAATGCTATGCCACCGTAGTTATTATCCACATACGGAGGGGAAAATCAACATGCAACAATCATAAAATGAATAACCGTTATATTTCAAGTGAAACAATGCGAGGCATTGAAAGCCCCGTAATGCAATTGCTACTGCTGCATATCTTCCTATGAGTGCGCTACAACGGCGCATCATAGACCACTGTCAGTAAAAGAACCAATATGCATGTGTGTCATGAACGCCTATGTCTTCAATGAAAAATACGCTAATTTACTCCATTTTCGTGTTATCAATCGACTGTGGATGATCGGCCTGGATAGGGGCTCAGTGGTTAGAGCACTCAACTACGTAATCGCAGGGGTTCACCGGGTAATAATCGAGTAGTGGAGATCTTTATCTAGGTTCATCCATGAGTAAACTCAGGCCTCGACGCTACATTGGCGCCGCACATCGGTTTATCAGTCCGCGTCGTGATTACGTCGTGACGTTGTGCGTCGATCGCGTACTAACAAATTGAACATATTATTATAACCTTTCATTCTTGATAAACTACTTGGTCCACAGCCCCTCTCTTCTATACAAAAAATAATTGGTATGAAGTCAGTCCATTGGGACAGAAGGGGCACACAAATGTGTAAATTCAGGTCCTTGCCCCCCTGGGGCCTGGGGGTGGGGCAAATATAAACTGCCCAAAAGTGACCAATACTTCGTCTAAAAAAATCTATCTTCTGTTAACAACGCCGCTACTACATGCCTCGAGAGAGAATATAAGATGCATAGTGATGTACGAGGCAGGAAGGTCCTTGTACCGAAAATTGTAAATTGGTGACCCCGAGGGGGTAGAGTGGTTCTGACCCCAGGGTGTTCGGGTCGACCAAAGACTTGGTACAATAGTGTATATGTGTATAAATCATTTGAAAACAATCTTCTTTAAATGCTATTAATAGTACATTAAATACTAAATGGGAATATTTGGAATGAGCAGGGAGTTTTCTTTATAATTGTTTTTTAAAAATTTCATGACCCTAGGGGCTACCGGGGTTTTGAAGTAATTGATCAATGGAGTAACATGGGTGAGCAAAATGGTCATGATGAAAATTATGCCTCGTTTACAAATTGGAGGCATTCTTGAGTCAGCTTCGTTACTTGATAACCAAGCCCCATCCATTCATTTATAATACAAAAATATGTTGTAGCTATGAAGTGAATATTTGGGACAGAAATAGACCCGGGGCACATAAATTGTCCACAAGTCAATCTGTCAAGGCCTCTACTTATGAGATACCCCTATGGGAAAGCAACTTGGGATGGATAATACGCTTGGTTGCAAAAAGCCCGCACTCAATAAATAGAAGGTGGTGACACCCGCTTAATTACCTCGGTACAATTATTCTCGAAAAAATTCTCTCTCTTTACAGCACAGTAAATTCTTATAAAAACCACCGAGAAAGCAAATGCCATAGTCGATGTGTAGAGTTGACGGGAAGCGCCAGGTATTAACAAAAAATTGACCTAAATTTGGTGATCCCCGGGTAGCGAGCGGTGTTCTGACCCCAAGCGGCGGGGCCAAACTTGGTAATAAGTGTTTTAATATGTAAAACCACTTGAAAAGCATCTGCTATAATTCAATTGATCTATATGAATGTTAAGATCGTAGAACTGAAATGATATTTGAAATGATATCCAACTCGGTCACGCCGACACTCTATTATATCAAAAAATGTAGTAAAGTATCCATGATCGGCTATGTAGGTAATAAGGTTGAGTTTCACGTTATGTGGGTGGCCTCGGAGCGGCCAAAGTGCGTCACCTATTGAATGAATAGAACGACATAGTCTGGTCTAAGCAAACAAATGGTGCACACAACAAATCTTATCCTGTTCTTTGATATACATCCGATCCTATCTAACCATATGTCTTTTCTAACAATTCAGAGGTATACTGCATTGTAATGCTAAATCTTTAATTGTGCTGACAAAATGATGCTGGGACACATACAATCTGTAAAAAATTATCAGGTACCTCTTGCACCCCTGGGGCATTGGGGGGGGAGGTAGGGGGGTAGTAGTGCATACTAAGTTTTTAACTGCTCAATCCAACTTAAACCATGTACTCAACAGCTATACTTTAAACAAATAATCTTTCTTCATTTAACAATGCCAATCGTCAGTCAATATACGTTTGACGTACAATACTCTGACAAAATGCAAGCTGTAATTTGTTAGTACAAATGCGCTACCAGCTGGAGAGGACCACAAACCTATTTATTTTCTGCAGATAATAATTGAATATAGACTCTGGGTGAGTTCCCCTGGTGGATCTAGGCGATATCAATGACCTATCATTGGACGATGGGGGGACCTATATGTGTATATAATGGTGTATTTTTGTGATTCATGTTATATTAGTACGACTATAAAAATTGCATTATATACGATGCTATCATTTTACTTCAAATCAGCTATATAAATAAGCAAAAATATTAAATGTGTACATTATGTATAATGGAAATAGTTTAGGCGTAATGGAGATAGGTGAGCTCTATTTAATCATACATAAACCGTAATCTCCTCCCCGTCCTTAAACCCCTGCAAGCATATGTTTTAGCGGGGTGTGGGGGTAGTTACGGGGTTACCTAATCAATATGGGTCCTGGCGCGAGCTCCGATCCTGTATGACCTCAGAATGGTTCCCAGATCAGTTGATAGGTTGTCGTCCTTTCCACCTAATTAGAAGCTACACCAATATCAATGCATGTGGTCTATAATCATCCTTTAAGGTTAACAGGTAGGGTTGTACTATCTTCTAATTGCAATATTGGAGGTCAAAAAGGGCGTCATAAGAACATTATCCACCTTTAGGTTGTGTTCATTTATCAACATCGTGGATCATCAAATAGAGCTAGCTACCTTTAGGATATTGGTGGTTAATTACCAATGTCCGTGAGACGATTATCCACTGTTAGAGTTGCAATTTGGTATCTAATTAACTTAATATCTGTTTAACATACCTTTAGTATGTTGGTGCATCTATTATTCAATACATACTGTACTGATACTATACTCTTAGGCATTGAGCATATAGTTCTGATATCTGTATATAGAATTTTATAGTCAAAATGTAAGGCGTCGTAAGCTACACTGGACCACTTTATAAAGTAGCAATATGGTTTGTTCATCTTAAAATTTATTAACAATACGTTGTGAAGACATGATAATGATAATCTTCTTGTCGTATTAGGTGTGTATAGATGTTAATTAAACAAGTGTCGTTACAATAATTAACCTTTAGAGTGCTTACGATATCTAGATGATTATGCAGATATACTAACAGTAGATGAATTACACATTAGCGTCTGTATGGAGTAAGTACTAATTAACAATTGAACCTGACTAACAATACGTCTAAGATATAGAACTCCCGTTGTGTTGTTGGTCGCTATGAGATGACAGCATGCCTTCGGGTGATGGTTCACAACTTGCAAAGGCTGCTGCGCGCTTCTGTGCCGTTAACTTGTCAGCCGTGTAACACTAGGCGCAGGTGTACGTCGTCGAGTTCGACGAATGTATGCATCTGTTACCGTCGCGTTGCCGTTACAACACGATATTATGAAATCTAGTTATTTTTACACATTACAATTCTTAACTCGTATTACAAAAGCACCTATGTCGTCCAAGACTTTAGATACAAATTGTATATTGGTAACTATGAAGCATCTTTGTGCCACAATCATTACGAATGGTCACATAAATTTACAGAGTGCTATAATTTAAGTCTTAGGGTTTCTCTATTGAGCACTCACAAGAAAAAAGTGTCTTAGTACAATGTATTTCCCTTAGACTTAGAATGCCCTAGATGCCCTCATGGTAAGCTTCACGCTGATAGTGTTTGAGGTGAATGGCATCATGCATGATTATACTTTAATTGCCTTCGATAACGAAAAGATGGAACCATTAATATAACATTCTTCATCAAACAGTATTTCAATCTGTATCATATTGAATACTTGAGCTAAACCAGACCGTCATTCGATGGAAATGTGACGCCAAGAACACCAATTATGACAAACGAATGCTTAGAAAGCCTGACGGTAAGATAAGCAGTAATTCTCCAAGTCTGATATTGTTAGTGCTCAGTTTAACCAAATTTGGTATATCATGACTGTGAGTGAACGCCTTCGGCGCTATGAGGTTCTTCGACCGTTGTACGGGTGGGCGAGGGAGGACCCTAATATCCTTTCGCTAAATTCATTGAGTAGTGTTTATTTATCAAGTAAAAAACTACCTTGTGCTTGTGAATCTCAATACAATATCTTCCCTGTTAATTGCTAATATTGTCTATAATACTACTACATGGTCCGTTCGATATACTTAATAGAAGTGAATCAGGATACTATTTTGTGTGTTGAAGGTGGACTTGTGATTAACTTTATAGAGATCGCACAGCCCTCAACTATGTGATTCAAATTTGATGCGGCAAATTACTATATGTAAATTCTTCTAAATGATCCTAAGGGGATATGTTTTTTACTTGAGTCCGGTTGGCACATGACTCATTTTATGCAAACTTATAATGGACACTTGTTTGGTCGTAAAATTTTATCATAATTTTATCATTAATACTAAGTCATTTATATTGACTTGAATTTTTGTGTGCATTATCCTTTATCTGTGTAGACTGTCGATGTTCTACGTAGATTTTGACTACCGGGTAATTAGGAGCTTACAACACCACTGTCTCTAACTTTAGATCTGACTAAAGGGCTTTGCTACAGGAGAGTTGTGCCGGTCAGCAGAGAGGATTTGCTTTCAGCTCCTCCCATATGGCATCTCTGAATTATCCTACCCCTTCGCTTGTTTGAATCGAGTCGTGTATTATGCCCTACATTCGATCGATTTGTAATTATTTCGATTATTTTTTATTAGGATTAATGATTACGTTTGACCACAAGATATAGGTTTAACATTCGCAGCTCATTTAAGATCTTGTTAATTTAATATAACTATTGTAGAAATTAGAAACTAAATAAATGATAGCATGACCATACTATATAATTTCTGAATTGAGCTTTATGTGTTGAGTCTTAAAAAATATAGCTTTAAATGTAAAATGTGTACTGCTTTTATTAAATGTTGCATGGTATACTCATTATCGAGTATATGGGTAAATTAAATACGTGATTAAGTTCTGTTCCATTTAAAAATAAAAAAAATATTATTTTCAATTACATTAATAAAAATATGCAATGTAAATAAAACAATGTGAAAACAGTAATCATTACAATACCATTTCAACAATATTGATAGTTACTGTCAGATCGATGTAAAGTGCCTTTCGGTTAGTCAGTGTCAATTAAGCCGTCAGCAGGGATTGGTTATGGATGTTTAAGTTACCCTATGAAATTGCATCCTTGTACGAACCGTCAAGTTGTTGAGTTACCGACAAAACTATTTTTGTGTCTTAAATTATTTTTCTCAAATTTTACTTCAACTTCCTACATTAATTAGGAGAAAAAGATTGCTGCGGAATAAAACACAAAACATCTAGAGCTGCTGTTAAGGCCTTTTAAAGAAGCCCCCCCACCATTTATCCCCAGCCAATACAAACGTGGTGGAGTTTTCTCGCAGTCGACCAGGAAGCTGATGTTTGTAGCTCCTCGAGAATAATAATGGGCCGACTAAGATGTCCGGCTTACATGCGTGGTAGAGCCCGTCCTCGTGAAGGTCTTTACAGGTACGCTCTGACTGATATTCCTACCCTCTTCATCGACATTAACTTAAGAATCTTATACGAATTTCCCTGTACTGATCCTTCAGACAATTCATGCTGAGAAAAGTAGCGAGCATTGAGAACAATCAGGATATTCTACTGTGACTAAACAATGGTGTGTTACGCAGTCCAAATGGAATTGGTTAAATCACTGTGACTTCCAGAAGCCCCCAACTTATTTTGCCACCATAGCAAGTAAGTTATAACACTTACGTAAACATCTAGACAGTAACACTGTCTGCCAGAAGATCTGTCCCGTCCGTTAGATCAGTCTGTCTGTAAACCTTTCATTTCTCAAAACTTAATGGGCAATTAGTCTTTGCAACATCATACATGGATGAGCGGGATTCATAGTTTTGTTTAAGATCAAGGACCCTGCCTCTGAAGATGATTCAGGAAATGCAAAAAGGGAGATAATTCACGTGAGATGCAAAAAGGAGATGACCAAGAGAAATGCAAAAAAAAAGCTATTTAATAGATCGTTATCTTAACCATCGATGCAAAAGCTGACAATTTACAATAAAAAAGCTTCCAATTCTAGCGTAAATTTTAGTTCGTGCAAGGACATTGGCCCGGAGGAGTAGGGGCGGCCCACCCAGCAGGGAGCCCCAAGTTTCAAATGTTGACATTCACTTTTGGGGTTTGACTTCTTTTGAAAAGAAATCGTTAAACTTTTCCGGCATCTCTTGAACTATTCCAAGGTAGTGTATAATTCCAATTAAAATTTCCATAGGTTCACCGGTTACGTGGTGGTGCCCGGTTGATAGGGCCACTTTTTATGCAAAAAACAACAAGTGGAATTGACCTTAATAATCAGATAGGTTTTATACTCTCTCCCAAGAGACATTTGTGAAGGTTCATGATCCATCTGATGAATACCCTTACTTCTATTTGTTCATAAGATTTAAACACACACACATTGGATGATGCACTGAAGAGACATAAATGTTGTCTGAATGGCATACTGCTGCATAAAAATTGGTCCCGATAATATTATTTATATTGTAACAACAGAATGCGAAATTGTTGTAACTTAAATCCGTCTAATTGTTTGAAGACCTCCTGACAATTATTGTTTTGCAAGTACCTTGTTCGATTCCATAAAAAACTGATTATAATGTCAGAACACTACTCTTGCGTATTGAAAATTATGGAAGTGATTGATTGATTATTTTACTGTTTACGTCCCACTACGAGAATATTTCTACCTCATATGGAACGTCACCATTTTTCCCGGTGGAAGGGCTCACAAATTTAGGCCCTATGCTTGACACTTCTCCTAGGCCTTTTGAGCAGGGAAGGGATCTTTTTGTTGCCACATTCTGCTGGTGTACCGGGACCTCGGTTTTTTTTCGTCTCTATCCGAATGACCGCCCAATTCAGTCGCTCTACGACACGCAAGGGGATGCTGAGGGACCTTTCTAACCCGCGATCCTATTTAGAAACCGATATCAGCTACAAGAATACACCAGTGTTTGCTCATAAATAGGGGAAGCTGACAATTAGAAGTTCAAATCGCCGTTTTGTCTAAAATCCTAGTTGTTAAATCTTGCCATGTACTGTTAAATAAAAATATCCAAGTATAAAAACAACATAAACGACTGGTTGGTTTATTTTGTCCTAAACGTTCACTGGATATATGGATCGCTAAAGAACTGTTCTTCTCGTGTAGAAACCTTTTAACATAAATCCTGCCATTAAATGTAAAAACAGATCCAGCTTAAAAAGGGGGCAACAATTTTGTGCCCATTGGAAATTTCCAACTGTCTAAGACCCAATCACCTAATGAAGGAACTCCCGCTTGGCTTTAATATCTACTCAAAAAAATACTTGCGTCATAGAAGCAGAGTGGGTTTAACAAAGTAATTTTTTGAAAATGAGCTGATCACGAAATATATATATCATCCATTTTTTGCTTGAATAAAAGCACAATGTCTATCTATCTCAAGAGGTTTGTCTTTAATTCATCATAATGCAATGAAGCATGTAAAAGTTGAAAGTATACGTTAATGATGTTGATTTGAGAATAATTTCTGGCTCCGCACGAGACAAGATTAGTAAAGGCATTCTGTAGAATGTTGAATAGAAAGGATAAAGGCCAAGAATCGAACAGCTAATTAAGAATGAGCAAGCAGGTTTAGACCAAAGAGAGACAACCTAAAGATATCCTTAGAAACAATACTTGAGCAAAACAATGAAGGGAGTCATCAACTTTACATACTTTATAAGACTTTGAAACAGGCATTTGACTCAGTCCACCGTTACATGGCAGGATTTATTTAAAAGGTTCTACACGAGAAGAAA
>CAJDSM010091535.1:0-16921 GCA_903981925.1 Ostrea lurida
CCAGTATTTTGCAAGAACTGATTGTGAACAACATCGAAGTAGTTTATGTTCTTTGCTTATCCATTCTATTAGTATGTAATTGCTAAATGATTCCGGCGCGATATTTTAGATGTTACTGACATGCTAGTTGAAATACTTGCATGTACATGCACGTATGAAAGAAAAACTTCTTTTTGCGCATTTTCATCTAAATTTTCACTAATGTTCTATTGATATGTACAATAAGTATACTGTAATTTTGAGCAATGCATTCATTTTGTAAAACGTGATTTCATTTGTTTATAATTTCAATGTCATTTATTACGATGGTATTTAAAAATCGAAGCGAGAATGTTTACACATCGATACATTCGAAAGCGTGACGTCACAATGAGCGCATGAAAACAAACAACGTAACGCACGGAACTGTTCAAATTTTAAAAAATTATTCATACAGTGAACAAATTGGAATTATAAGAATTAAACATTCTTTTTAAAGAATTTATCGATGTGTAAACTCTGGACATTTTACTCAAAAACTTAACATAAAAGTGCTTCTATTCAGTTTGTGAGTAAAATGTCCAGAGTTTACATTCGATAAATTCTTCAGAAGAATGTTTAATCCTATACTCACTCCCTATACATTACTATCGGAGGTGTGCACTGGTCGAGTTCAGCTAGAAAATCACTCAGGTGTGACAATCACTTTTGGGGTAGAAATAGGCTATCTGAAAGAAATATGGCGGATAAGATGAGAATGTTTAGGTATTTAAGAAATCATGTCAGCTTTAATGTCTGTAATGAAGGGCCATTAATGGAGAGAAATTAAGCTCTGTCATGTGATATCAGAACGACTGATTATCACAACGTACCCAAAGAGTAAGGTCCTAAGGAATACCAAGATTACTCATACAAAATCATATTGCTTCAACGCAGAACATCGTAAATTTATTGATACTCTATACACTATACAGTTCTATTTCTGTATCTATCCAGGAAAGTGTCATTTGCTGCGTTATGGCTCTGTAATTTTATATTGTATCGACCTATATGTAAAATGTTCATCAGTCCTATGAGGCCTAGTCAACTAATATTTCCCTCTATTTAAATGAGCAACAGTGATTTTTTATTCATTAATATTTTGTGAATATTAACCCATGGGAAAATCACTGATTGTGTATGTTCAAATTAGAGAACTCAATACACCTACATATGTACCGATATACAAGTTTTTCAATAATTAAAAAATTCCCTAGTACTCAGCGACGTTAAGGAAACTTGCATTAATATAGATGCGTAAAATCAACGTTCTGTACAAATACACAAGTTTGGAAGGTAAATTAAAAATTAAACACAACTGCATCTATTTAGTAATGGTTCAACATTGCGAGTCAAGGCAATCGCATGGTCACATAAAATTGAATCATCACGTGCTTTGAGTCATGTGACCAGCTAAATATAGCATGAGTTTATGATACACTAAAAATGCATAGAACAAGGGCAAGGAATTATTAAATCAATTGTATTCAATGCAACTTTGAAAAACAAATCCTACTTCACACATTTTTCTGTAGGGAGACCCAAAATGTCTTGTAATTTTTTAGGATTATAGTTAGAAAAAATATATAGTGAAACTAACTGAATTGCCACTCTTTTTAACACCGATTAATACAAAATTTATTCAAGTGCAAAACCCATCCACCACGGTTTCAAGCAACCGAGGGGTTGATAAAAATGTATGCCAAATATTTCCTCAAAATATTGACCGCAAGCCCTTATGTTATGCATTTAAAAATGGTACATTATAAATTCCATTTCCCCAACAAAGCTACTATACAAAACTGCATGTCATGACGTCATTTTCATTGTGACGCATCTGGCCTGTAGTGCATTTAGGTACTTTTCTATTCACAGCTCTGTCAATTTCCTAGGGTTTCCTTAACGTCGCTGAGTATGTATGATCTTATAAATAATATTTATGTAGTCTTTGGAGACCAGGTCTTCCAACAATCTGTTGGTATTCCTATGGGCACTAATTGTGCCCTCTATTGGCAGACTTATGTTATATATTCATATGAAGCAAACTTTGTTAAAAAACTGTTACGGGATAAAAACAAAAAAACTTGCCGTGTCCTTCAACCTTACATATAGGTATATAGACGATGTGTTTTCAATTAACAATAATAATTTTCACAATTATGTTCATTTGAATATATCTGACGAACTCCGAATAAAGGACACCACATACTCTGCTTCATATTTGGATATTTTACTTAATATTGGCTCTAATGGCAGACTGACAACATACATTATATGATAAACTGATGATTTTGACTTTGCAATCGTCAACTTTCCTTTACTATGTAGTAATGTACACTATCCACCTGCTTATGGTGTGTATATCTCTCAGATTGATTCGTGCGCAAAGGCATGTCATGCGTATGAGGACTTTTTACAGCGAGGCCAACTACTAACCAAAAAGTTGATGTTGCAGGGTTATAACGAATCTCGTTTAAAGTCATCATTTCGCAAATTCTACGGTCGCTATAATGACCTTGTTTGCGATTACAAATTATCACTAAGTCATATATTGACTGATTTGTTTCATACCCTTTGTTAGACTGATTATTTTCGTACTAGATTTGACGACGGGTAACCCCGTTTACTATGTTTTCGACTAAGGGCTCACGGCAGGTGTGACGGTCAGCAGAGGATGCTTACTAATCCATGTCACCTGACCCGCCTTCGCTTTTCGGAGGTTCGTGTTGCCCTACACTCGATTTTGATATATATGTTTTTGGGACTATGATTACGATCAATACGTTGTATACTTCGGCATTTTATATCAAGGATAATGTGCTATATTATGAGTGGGTTAACACAGTTGATGGAAGACTTTGTCTGATGGTGAAATATATTCTTAAAAGTACTGTTTTAGAGCTTTGTCATGGTGCAAATCAGCAGGTCACCTTGGCCAACAGACGACTTATCACATAGTTAAGCAATTTTCCTATTGGTACAACTTATCACAAGACACCATAGAGTATGTGAAAGGATGTAGTACTTGTAACAAGAACAAGAAGTCACACATAAAACCAAGGGCTGCTCTTAGATCGGCGGGTGTGACCGGTCAGCAGAGGATGCTTACTCCTCCATGGCACCTGATCCTGCCTTCGCTTTCGTCGAAGGTCCGTGTTGCCCTACACTCGATTTTGTATGTGTTTTTTTTGGACTATGATTACGTTTCATCCTTTGTTACTTCGCCATTTTATATCTTACAATGCGGGTTTCCCTATAGATAAACTGTGCCAGTTTATATACTTGATCTACTTCTAGTTCGTCATTCTAGTAATAAATATTGAAGTCTGTATTCGATTTACTTGACTCAGGACACAATGTCTCCAGGTCATTGAAATATAAATAAATAATAGGATTAATGTCGGTAAGGTAATGTCAGTCCTTAAATGTAATGGTGCGAAACGTCAGAGAATTGTAGTATCTAGCTGACCAAAACAATCATCGAGATGGTAGGTCCAATATGCTCTCCAGACGCATATATATTACGGTTTGTCCTTGCTCCAATAATGAATAATGAATTTCCGAATAAGCCACTTAGGAATATCTATCAGACTACTAATATAAATTTAGACAAAAGTACAGGTTATATGCAGTTCGGACCATCCATAAAAATAATTTACACCCAAGGTCTGTTCATTAATGATTGTTAATTATTAGCGACCATCATTAATTTTCTAGGTATTGCACCGGCCCTTTTAATATAATAATTTAAAGCAACTTCGCGTTTCTCGAAAGATGGATATAAAATGTCTTGATTTTCAATTCAAAACAATTTCAATTGAACCAGGACCGGACCTTTCTAAGTCCGATCACACCCGCCGTGAGCCCTATATGTTGATCAAGTAAACGGAGTACTTCTTAGTCAAAATCAGTATATAATAATGGTCTAACAATTGGTATGAAACACGCCAGACAGCATTTGATCCAATGACAGATTACACTGGCAAAGTAGATCGTTACGACCATAAACAAGGTTGTAACAGGTGGTGTATGTGCACCCCTTCCAATTTTTAATAAAAATGCAAAAACATATCAGCTGCTTTCAGGGGTTTGTCTCCTGGAGTCCCTACAAGGACCCATTCTAGACCCACTGCTGGCCTAAAGCAACCCCCACATTCAATATTTTGTTTTAAAACCTCTAAGGAGGCATAAAACAGTCACCATACCTCTCCTCTTAGTCTTGTGCTCCCCAAATGAAAATTCCTGGTTACGGCCATGATACGCAAAATTTCCGAAATGATGACTTTAAACAAGCTCTTGCGTATCAAATCAGTTGAGACATAAACATAATGTGCAGGTGACTATGGAATATAGCTTCCACATAACATGATTTAACTAGCAAAATGCTTCTGAAATAACATAAAAAATATCCGAAAATTCACCAACACCTTTCATAATATTTTTTCCTTTTGCATTGTTCTTTGGCAAATAGCCTCTTAAATATATGTATGGGGAGTTGACAATGAAAAAGATGAAATCATCGCGTTTGACATAAAATTGAGTTGTTAGATTGCCGTTAATGTGTAAGCGCATTAAACATATCAAAGTATGAAGCAGATGTGGAAGACTTGGGTGTATTTTTATTTCCAGTTCACTGGACTATATTGAATCGGCATAAAAATAAAAATGATCATCATTAATAAATAAAACGTCGGCAATAAAATCAAATGCAGATTTAAAGGTCAAAGGCATATATTTTCTTCTCATTTGAAAATTTTTTAATATATGTTGCCTCGTAAGAATTTCAAAATAGATCAAATAACAAAAAAGCAGCACAATCTTTGTCCATGGGAAATTCAACAGACTGTTGGAAGACTTATATCACAAAAGACTACGAAAATAATGTCAATGAGGAACCCCAGCATCGTTTTAATATCAACTTCAGAGTACATGCACGTGGAATCAGAGTGGTGTTTAATATAGTAATTTTTTAATGGCTGATCACTATATATGAATATTTCCCTTCCCTTAATTTAATTTCCAATCAACTGTCTGAAATGTCAAAAAGTATAGTTTAATTCATCATGAGGAATGGTCGTGCAAAGTATATGCAATCGGGATCATATTGACTGTCGGCTTTAAATTGGACTTAGACCCTTCGGTGGATAAATTGATTTTAATCAATACTTACAATGTATTTGTCATGTCTGCCCAAAACTCTAACCCTGCCTATAACGTTTCAGTGGTGATTGATAACGGTCTCATATTTCTTGTAATGATACCTTTCTTTTGGTGCTGACGTTTTTGACAGCGACCTTGGATTTTGAGTAATATTGCTATGTTATTCTTAGCAATGTCTCTAATTCTTATAGGCAGTTCATTATCTCTAGATCCCCTTTCATTACGCATGTTTCAGCGAATTGAAATCTATAAGCATATGAACTAAAAACTCTCTAGTTTGAAAACTAATTATAAGAAGTTAGTTAACATCATTGATCTTCCACACACTATTTGGACGTGAACCAGACAAATGCCGAGATTCTTACGGAATATAAAAACTGTAAGGGTATCACTTATTGCACGCAAAACACATTCATAATGATTCTTCATACATTTGTACATTAATTAAATAAGATATCTTATTATTCCACTTTTCTAATATTAAAACTGAATACCTGAAATGTATGGATATGGTGAACATTTTAATGAAACTGAAACGGATATTTTCTCTTTCGAAACTAATTGAATTCAAAACAGGTGAAAATAACGAACAGTGACCAATCTCATACATTCTGTACGGAATACAAATTAAAGATGGGCAAATACGGATTCCTGGGAACACCAGAGGTGGGATCAGGTGCCTAGGAGGGGTAAGTATTCCCTGTCGACCGGTCACACAATCCGTGACCCATACATGTATATTTTAATCAGGATAATGAAGTAATTCAAAGTCAAAATAAATTGATAAAGAACGGCCTATCAGTGGATATAAAACACGTCAGACAGCATTTGAGCCAATAACAGGTTGTACATTAATAATCAATAATTGAATCGGTTTTCTTTGATGTTAAATATCGGTGGCATACATTTATAACTCATTCAAATGCGTGCTCTTAAGAAGTGCATTTAAACAGCTTGGTATTGCTTTAATGCATATAGACAATGTTTTTTACCACTGCTCACTTACATTTCATTGGTTTAACACTTCTATCACGTCTTGGGCAGTGTGTGGAAGATGACCATTATAACAATTCCGGTAAGATTCATTATCTAAAAACAGGAATTTGTATTCATGGTTTAGTATTAACTTTTGTCCCTAAAACTAAAATCTATTTGAAATCAAATGAAATAATTGAAGTACTCACTTTATACATATTAATTGAATAAATCTGTTTCAGTATCGTGTGACTTTCATAAGACTATGTGTGGATGGCAATCACCTGAAGGTTTTGTATATTTGGACAAGAAGATTAGCGTTTGTGGATTAGGCGGGAACCAATATCATTGTTTTCACTCGCACGTATTTCAAATTCACCCATGGATTCGACGAGATATCAATTCAATACAATTGAAACGTAAGTATTTTCCTCGATTCAAATCTGATCATACACAGAGTATCTGAAGTTGAAGTCATTCCGCTTGTCATAATTTTAATTGCAAGTTTGCCGTTAACAACATATATACATCAGAAGCAGTTAAAATCGTTCCTATATCATATAATGTTAAATCTGCGTAGATTTCTTCCGTGTATCAGAAGTTGTTTGTGCTTACAAACAAGTTCATGTTGCAGGGGTTCAATAGTCACGTTTAAAGACAGCATTTCGCAAATTCTATGGTCGTTATAACGATTTAGTCTGCCAGTATGACCTGTCATTGGGTCAAATGATGTCTAATGTTTTTCAAAGCAGTTGTGAAGCCGTTTTTTATACACTGATTTGACTACGGATTGCTCCGTTTACCTGATCCAGACAATGGGCCCATGGCGTGCGTGACCGGTCAACATAGGATGTTTATTCCTCCTAGGCACCGGATTCCACACCTCTGGTGTGTCCAGGGGTCTGTTTGTCCAACTCTTGTTTTTGTATTCTGTTTGAGACTTGCGAGATTGATCACTGATTGTTATCTTCACCTTTACATAAAGTTGTTATTTTCATAGACGTGTGACTATAGAGTATATAGAAGTATACTTAAACATTTTGCATGTGTAACATACACTCACCGATTTCAAATATTGTATTTATAATAAGAACATAAATATCTCCCTCCATTATAAAATTATACTGTTTAATGTGTGTAAAAGTTAATTACTTATTTTTTTGTTTTGGAAATTGAATAGTTAAACGTATTATGACGCCATTCCTAGAACGTCATATAGCGGGACTAAAGGGTAATTACTAACCCGAATTATCCAGTAGTTATACTCCGTTTTTTAGTGTATAAAGGTCTTAAAAAAAGAAATACACCTATAACAAATAATTTGAGATATTTCAGATGTAATCTTTCATTTTGATGTACATCCGGAAATGCGAGATGTATCGATCTGATTTCTGATTGGCTGTCTAATCCAGACAGCGAGTGACGCGCTTTTTCCATTGGTTGAGTTCAAGCCCTCATAAGTCTTAGAGAACCGGAGACGGGGGGCTTGAATTATGCGAGTTAGTAGTTTACACGATATAATGAATGTTGATACGTTGAACAAACCAAACAAACTGTGTTACAAGTAAAATGAAATTATTTTAAAAAGTATTTTATTCATGAAATTTTCCGGCTATTCGCTAAACGCCTGGTAACATCCAAATATTAATGGAGGAATCGATAGGATATTATAAATCTGCCAGCGTAAACGGTGCACTAATGAGTCACAAACGATTTGCTGAAAGTGGCGGTTCGCTGTTTTATTTGGGTTTGGTTGTGTTTTGGTTTGATTTTTTTGGGTCCGTTTTCTTTATTTTATTTATTTATTTTATTTTATTTATTTTTTTGGTCAATAAGACATTACAATGCAAGTAAATGCCCACATTATGAATTTACTAACATATTTTCTGTCCATCCTGTAAGAAAGTATATCTACTGGTATTATTGCCTTTTTCATTGATAAGAAGACATATTGGTTGGTCATACAAATTGATTTATTGCAAGGACATGCCCTAATACCTATTTATATATAAATGATGTTTTTCAATCGCATATTTTCCGCGACATTTTCATTGGCCATCTTAACTGTGCTGCATTCATCGGGTGTGTATGAACTTATACCCCTTTGATTGATGCTTAACACAGAGAGAAGCGAGAGTCAACAGGATTCCAGTTTAGCACTGTATTGGCATGCACGCACATGCGAATTAAATCAAACAGCGTCTTTGCATCATATTTTTTTTCACAACATCTTGGTACTGCAAAATGGGATTGCGAGTTGTATAAATATAGTCCAAAATGAGGATCTTTAGTCCCTTATTTTAAAAGGTCCTAAACTCCGAGAACCTCGGTCATTGAAATGGCGACATAATTTCATGACTATCATGAATTCTGTGGAAGAATACGCCAGGCGTTGGACAAAATCTGAGGGAGAGGAGCTTGACACTTTGTCTGAATGGATCAAAGCTATTCGAAACTTATCAAAATCCCGCATTCACCATTTGACGAGTATCTAGTAATGATAATAAACTTATTGAAACATATCTTACCAGACTATTCTGTATTTGATTTATAATATGGCACATATATACTGTACATTGTATTTGTCGCGGTATATATAATCCTTTCCATTGTTTGAATGTACTCGCATCTTATTAGTTTGAGATTGTTTTCTAATTAAGGCATATGCCTGCACATGCTCTAGTCTTGCTTTCATACTTCCCCTACAGAACCACATATATGAGCTAATCGTTTTTCAGTTCGAAAAGGTGGTCGAAATTTCAATCTGTACTGATAGCAACTTGATTGGGCGCCGAGATTTGCTCCTCATGTTATCATTTTTATCATAAATTAAAGGGAATTCCGTTACACAATGTTCAGTTCTTTGGGATCTCCCTGCGTACTGCCGTTTTTCCTATTCATTTTTGGTTCGTCCGAAATTGTCGTTTCGTTTCCGGTTACATTTTGCTCTTCGGTTTCCGCTGATAGGTTCATATTTTCACGTTTCTCCTTCGTTTCGCATCTTACAAGTTTGGCCGTGTGCGAAGCAATCCTCGCTTCACCATAAAACCAGAAATGTTCGGGATATCACCAATTTTTGCTGTGAGCTTTATGATTGACGTACTTATTTCTCTCCAAATCTTGAAGATTCTCTTAGAACGGATGTTTCGTGGCAGGGTTTCTTGCTATTTTCCTTTATAGAAATAGGTTCCAAACCTCAAAATATATAAAGTATTAACCCTCTTAAGCTAAATCTTCACTAAACCCACCAGCTATTAAAAGTCTTCTTCAGAGATTAACTTTCCCTACTCTATTCCAGGAAGTGGTGTCAATCAGATGTGATTCTTAAAACAATACTAATACGAGCTTTTTTGGGTTAACCCTAAAACCACGAGAATTTTCTATAAAAATAGACTGCATCAAAACGTACGATTTCTCCACACTTTTAATACCACCGATGTCTCACGAATAAATTAAAATGCCTAGGCTCTTTTCAGATTAAAGAATATTTGACGTTTTTAAACAAAAAATGGCACCCGAAAAATACGAATTTCTAGACTCGTTGGGATAAACAAGACACACATAATTAAATTTGTTAAACAGCACTCCTCTGAATCTGCCCACACATCAGTACTCTCAAGTAGAATATTAAGAGCATGGCGACAGTTGGGTTTCCTTATAGATAAAATATATATATTGTAGTCCTTTGGAGACCCAGGTCTTCCAACAATTTCCGTTGGTATTGCAGACTTGTATTTTATATTTCATATTTGAAAGCAGAATTTACAAAAACTGTTATGGGACTTAAAAACAAAAAACTCCTGCCGCGTCTCAACTTATATATAGTATATAGATGATGTGTATCAATTTAACAATTATAATTTTCACAATTATGTCCATTGAATATATCCCGAAGAAACTCCATTATAAAGGGACACCACCAAATCTCGGGACAGACTCTGCTTCCATATTTGGAATATTTACTTAAATATTGTCTCTAATGGGCAGACTGACAACTACAACTATTACTGATAAAGCGTGATGACTTTACTTTGCACCATCGTCAACTTCTCTCGTGTTTCTAATGTAGTAACTTATTACCCACTATCACCCTGCTTATTGAGTGGACATATCTCGCAGTTGATTCGATTCGGCAAGTAGCCCCACGCAAATTTCTACAGCGTCGTATAATGATTCCTTGTTTACGATTACAAAGTACACTAATCATATATTTAAAATGGCCGAAGTAACAAACGTATTTCAAACGGTTAATCAGTAGCTTCTCAAAAAATAAAACACATAAAAATATTCCCGAGTTGTGTTCGAGACGGCAACACGCGACCTTCGCACGGAAAAGCAGTAAGGCAGGATTTCAGTGCCATGGTAGGAGGTAGCTACCTCTGTTGGAGCCGGTCACACCCGCCGTGAGCCTGTTAGTCGAACCTAAGAAAACAAAGTAAAAACGGGTTTACCCGTCGTCAAATCAGTATTGAACAATGACAGTCTACAAAGGGTATGAAACAAATCAGTTCAACATATGATTTAGTGTAATTTGTAATCGCAAAACTAAGGTCATGATAGAGACCGCCTAGGAATTTGCAAAAATGTGACTTTTAAAACGAGATTTTATATAGACCCTGCAACTTTCAACTTTTGGTTAGTAGTTGGCCTCCGCTTCAAAAAAATCATTCATAACGCAGGGCATTGCCTCCTTGCGTATCGACCATTCAACACCTGTAGAAAGACCATACACACCATAAAGCAGGTGACAGTGGTAACATTAACACAACAAAAAAGGAAAGGTTGACAACTTGCCAGAAGTCATAAAGTCATCATCCCGTCCCCCGTTTATCATATAATGTAGTTTTGTACCAGTCTGCCATTAGATCAATACTAAGTAAAATATACCAATATGAAGCACATCTGTCCAGATTCTTCGTGGTGTCCTTTTATTTCAAGTCCGTCAGGATATAATCAACTATGGACATAATTGTATTTGAAAATTATGATTGTTAATTTGATAAGACATCGTCTATATACTATGTAAGGTAAGTTGAAAGAAACAAGGCAAGGTGTGTTGTTTCTATCCCTTAAAACAGTTCTGAGACAAAACATTCATGCTTCGATTAAATGAAATAATTAAATAAGTCTGCCCAAATTAAGGGGCCACAATTAGTGCCTCATCAGAATGACCAACAGAAATTCGTTGGAAGACCACTGGGTGCTCCATTCCAAATACAGACTACGATTTAAATATTAATCTTATAAGAAACCCAAGCATCTCTAATATCTTCTTTCAAGTACTTGTGTGGCAATTAGAGTGGGCCTTCTGCAAAAATATGTATCTTGTTCCCAATGACCAAGTGGAAACTTGTGATTCTTCGGGTGGCACGTGTCTGTTACAAAAAAAAAGCAATTATCAATATTATCTTGAAAAAACCACAGCCTAGAGTTTTAATTTATAGTCGTGAGGGAAGCTTGTTGTATTAAAATATTGATCAAGTGTGGAAGAAATTTCATGTTTAAGATGCAGTCAATTTTAGAAAAAACTCTCAGTTGACTTGAAAGTTTCTCGTAAAAGCTCGCTTTAGAGTTTTTGAGAATCACATCTGAATTGACACACACCTTCCTGGAATATGTAAGTGGAAACGAGTATACTCTTTGAAGGACTCTCTTAACAGCTGTTAGTAGGTTTGTCTAGTCCAGTAAGGATAGAGCCTTGGTATGAGCCACTTACTTGTGAAACCAGCGATGCTATCTTTTGTTTGTTAAGGGATTTCTTAACGACCAAATTTCTGCAATCCAGAAAAGGTATGGTAATTGCTTCAGAAATTAAAAGTAGAGCTTTCCACGGGACACTCATTCGTACAATCGATCCCATTATCGAGTTACTTTTCAATGACTACTCATTCTCTCACAACTCCCTCCTACTCAATACTCACTTCACGCTGCATCGTTTGTTCCGCAAAAATGACTCTCCCACGAGCTCCGCACGTCCGACTTCTCTTCACGTAGCGTTCCACTGCTTCTGCCTTTCGCTGCCAGCATTATCCGCATGCGTCATATGTTTAGCATACAAACCTGTCACGATTCTTCCAATTCTTACCCTTTATATCTTCTATCTATCGTCGTAATTGATACCCTCGTGTCGCTGCTCCTGTATCTCCGTTAATCGTTAATACATCTTCTACTACAACTTCTTGCCGCCATCGTACACCATCTGCCGTCTATATCTCTATCTGTACGTCCCTCTAATATCTAGACAAGTCGAGTTCACGGCTACAAGATTTCTCTTACCATTATTAACGAACTTTCTCACATCACTCTCTTAACCCGTACTTTTCTTAAGCCTCATCTCACACGCCCAGGATCGTACTGCACGCCTTACTGCTGCAATCAACCACTTCTATCCAACTACCCCATCTTTCCCGCGTCTCTTACATCAACGCTCTTCCCATCATGTCATGACAATCATCTGCCTTCCCATTACCCATTCCTTATTCTGCGCGAACATTGTCACTCACTACTCTCTACGCACATCTCCTGTACGATACTTGCTCCAACCCTCTTATGTCAGTTTTGTCGCCCTTCGTGATTTCGATCTTCCTCCGCATTATAGCATTGGGCCTATCGCATAGGTCTCCGATAGCCTTGTGACGAGCCCACGCATCAGCCCTCGTCCGCATCGACTGCTCAACCTCATCATCGTCATAAATCCAACGCCTCGCCGCCCCCTGCGGCTATCCACTTCCCTCGCAACCCCCCTCCCCTCCCTACTGATCCTTGCACCCCACGCACGCCACACGACCATCTCAATGTCTACACCCACACCTCGAATAACCCCGCTTCACACCCAAGCTTACTCCCTCCCTCATCCACGCACATCACATATCCTAATACCCCCACAATAACTCTTCGCTACCAACGCAATATACCGAACCACCGCCACCACACTCCATTCATTCCCATCTATGCCCTTTGAAGCTAAAACCCTAGCTTCATTTAAAAGACAAGATATAATCTACCGTTCACCGACTTTACATAAACTCAAAGGGCTCACACTGTGTTGTTACTTGCTTTATCAAGCCTGGAACCAGGTCACAGAATTCAGTAGCTCTACTTGCTAACCTCATTCTTAACCAAACTTCTTGGCCTTCTAACGACAGAAGGGTAACCATAAGTACGCAGTTTTCCCCGCTAACATGCTGTTAATTTACGGGATTTTAAATAAATTTCCGCCCAATGACTTACTTGATCCATGTTGGACCTGATTTGTCATACCATTTGTTAGGGCACTCGTCACATTTTCGTACTAAGATGGGATCCTACCGGGTAATCCCGATTTTACTTTATTTTCGACTACGGGACTCACGGGGTGTGCCGTGGTCAGGCAGAGGATGTCTACTCCTCCATGGCACACCTGACTCCTCCTTAAAAACACTTTCGCTTTTGTCGAAGGTCCGTGCTGTTGACCCAACACTCGAAATTCTGTATATGCTTTGTTGGTATTATGATTACGTTTGACACGTATTACCCTTCACCATATTCGCATATCCTTACAAGTTTCTTACTATTTTCTTTATTTTAATGCTTACCCCTGATTTTCCGAACACCTTCAAACCCTATCTAATTGTTTCTCAGTACCCCATCGCATCACTCGTTCACCGATATAATGAGGTAGCACACTGTGACATATAAATGTCACTTGATTTAATCACCCCAAGAATAAAAGGTTTGTCATACTGCAAATTTTAAGAATTCAGGGAATTTTTTGAATTGGTTTCACTTTGCCGTTATCATGAGAACATATTACCTGCCTGAGACAGCTAAAATAGTAGGTTTATGTGATCTTATTGTGACGAATAAGTTGCGCTCGGAACGAACTCGCCAATTTTGGACTTCGCCTGGTGACACAATTTCTTTAGTCGTCTGATGCAATACCACACTGTTTTGTTAAAGAACTGCCATCTGGCCACTACATTGTACACTTTTATAAAGTTTTACTCTCATAATTTCGAAATTTCCAAAAACATTTTGGTTTGCCAGCATCACTAAGAGACATAAATTTGTTTAACGAAAATTGGTATTGAAGCATCCAAATTCGACTGTATATGAATTTACTCACCTCTGTATCATCAAATATTACAAGCCCGGCAGATGGTACACAAAGTTTTAAAAACCAGGTGGCAAATCGGTGACAAAGAGATACCAAACAAAACATGTCAAAGTTAAATGCCGCATGAAGTTATGCTTCAAACAGCGTCATAATAAACAACCTCGAACTTCATTTGTATTGTGACGTATGCCTTTACAACACGGTGACGTACAAAGTTCAAGCTACCATCAAGTGACGTTACACGTCAAGGTAACATCACTAAAACTGTACATGAAAGCTAAACATTCATAGGAGGCCGTGTGGAAAAATTTTAATTGCAATTGGTGAAGTTATGGATAAAATTGTTAATTACAGCTCCAGACAGGTATATATATAAAGGTTGACTGCGTTTCAAATTCCACTTCGCCTTCGGCGCGGGAAAATATGGAAACCAGACAATCTTTTATCAGACCGATATTACCTTGCCCTGGAGCTGTAATAAACATAATTATTTTTTGGCGCGAAAATATGTCAATTTGTATTCTTATCTTAAAAACGCCATAAAAACATAAACTGGAATGCAATGGCGTCTCTAATTTGTGTCTAGTGGTCTCCTTTGCATTGGTAAAACCACCATTACTTCAGTGATGTGTACAAACAGTATACAAAAAGGCAAAGTACAATCGTGTTAAACGTAATCATACCATCCAAAAAAAAAACATATTACAAAAACGAGTATGATAGGGCCAAACACGACCTCCGACACCAATCAAATCCAAAACGCGAAGGATAGGATCAGGGCGCAACTGCGAGGAGTAACCACCGACACAGCATTCCTCTGCTGACCGGTCACACGCGCTCGTGAGCCCGGTAGTCGGAAATAAAGTAAACGGGAATTACCCGTAGTCAAATCTAGTAGGAAAAGTCTAATAAAAGGGCATGAAAAACCAAATTAGTCAAACTTCAAATGACTAGTGATACTTTCGTTAATCGCAAACAAGGTCAGTGCCTATAGCGACCCGTTTAGAATTTGCGGAAAGCATGACTTTTAAAACACGGATCGCTTAAACCCTGCACACTTCAAACTTTTTTCGTTAGTATTGGGCTTCGCTTTAAAAAAACAAATCCGCCATAAGCATGCATCTCTTGCGTATCGAATCACTAGTGAAAGATATACACAACCATAAGCAGGTGTAGTGATATATTTACTACATGTACATAGAAAGGGAAAGTTTGACCGATTGCAAAGTTAAAGCTCATCCACGCTTAATCATATAGTGTTAGTTGGTCAGTCTGCCATTTAGAGTCAATGTTTAAGGCTTAAAAATATCCAAATTATGAAGCACATCTGTCACGATTTTCTGTGAATTGTATCCTATATTCGAGTTTCTTCGGGATATCAAATGGGACATAATTGATGAAAATTATGAATTGTAAATTGACAGCCACCATTCAATCTATATACCTATATGAAAGGTTGAAGGGGACACGGCCAAAGTTTTTTTGTTTAATCCAGGTAAGCAAGTTTTTAGCTACCAACAACAATTCTGCTTCCATATGAAATATAAAAAAATAAAGGTCTGCCAATAACGGTGGCGCACAATTAGTGCCCATAGGCAAATCCAATGGAATTGATTGGAAGGAACACAACACACTACGAGTCATACCAAAGACATACAATAACAATAATTATACTATAAAGAAACACCCAAGCATGTTCTAATATCCTACATTCAGAATACTTGTTGTGCGGCATCAGAGTCGCTCTTTAACAAAAGAATTGCGTAGTCTTGTTTAATCCCACGACAAGGAATTTTCGTCATTTTCGCGGTGACCACTTGTTGTTTAAAAAAGCAATTATCTTCTAATCTGAAAAAAGCCTATATTTAATTTATCTATTCTGCAGGAAATCGTTGTATAAAGTAGTTAGAAAAAAATCACGTACCGTTTTGATGCAGTCAGGTTTTACGAACATTTTCTACATTGATTTACTAGTCTATCTAAATATTAACTCAATTTAAGATTTTTTAAGAACTGCACATCTGATTGCACACCACTTTACTGGAATATACCATGTTCACAACACCCACACCATCACGTAGTGAAACAAGACAGAACACAAGTACAATATCTCTGAACGAGGACTCTAATAGCATCGTCTAGTCAGTATCTAGTAAGCAGTACAAGAAAAACGAAGGCCTTAGGAATAGAGCCACTTACTGGCCCAAGCGATACACGCTTATCTGTGTTTGTAAGGGTTTCTTATTGCAATTTTCGGAATCCAATCTAAAGGTAACTATATACGGTAATTCACCCCCCCCCCTAATGTGATTCCTGACTTCTTGCGGAATATTGGAAAAAAAAAAACACAAAGTATTCCTTTTACTTTTTTTCATTCTGCTTCTCATTTGTTTTATTTTTGTATTAAAACGGAAAAGGTATTTGAAAAAAAAATTCATCTTGTGTGAAAATTCGCATTTGGAGTTATAAGTAGGATTCCCCACCCCAGATGTTGACGTAAAACCCTTAAGTTCATTGGTTAAAAGACAATTAAAGTGTAACTTTACAACAAAAGTCAATGTTGTGCTTGCTTTTATCAGTGGAACTAGTACTAAAGTTTCATGTATACTATTTAACCTCATTTACCACTTCTGAGCTTGCTTAAAAGCAGAGGATAAATGGTACCGCATCTTT
>CAJDSM010091541.1:0-10515 GCA_903981925.1 Ostrea lurida
TAAAGTTTTGTTATATATCAATATAGGAATATATATGAAGGGATAATAAATAAATATAATCCTCTAATGGAATGCTATTGGAATAAATATCTTTTTTTACATTTAACTACACTGTCATAACAAAGGACCTAGGTGTATACTTGTTATCATTACTAAACTGAACCACTTCCTTAAGTACATTCTGTTTAGTAAAACCCCTATGCGTTAAATAAGTTTGAGAGAAGCAGAGAGCACGAGAAGAGAGAGAGCAAGCAAGAGAAGAAGCAGAAAGAGACAGAGAGAGAGAGAGAGAGAGAGAGAGAGTTTTAAGCGATCGGGCAAAAACACCTACCATGTGAAAGTTTATTTGGGGGGCGGGGGGGGTCGTACTCCTCTATTTCTTCTGTTTTCTTTTCTCTCGTCATGCTCAAACCTTTCAACTCTTAACCTATTTGTAAATAAAACTTTAAATGAACATCTTCACCATTTTGCGAACACTCCATCCATGTCCAGCTATGCACATGTGTACCCATCCATGCACAGTGAAAAGTAACCTATAGCATGTCACTCTTTTTTCCATTTCCTATCACATATCCGGTAATCACATCACCAATTTAACATCCAATAACTTGTATTTCACTACACTTCCATTCAGCAAGAAAAGTCAGGCCGCATACTATACTACAAGCCGAACGCAAACATTAAATCGTAATCACGCTAACATCTGACTGTACACTCTTTTATTAACCCGCATATTAGAATACTACGCTTCTCGCTTCAGAAGTTTAAAGTTTAGGGCCGGCAGGAACGATGGTAGTCAGAATTAAGGAGCATAAAGGCGTATATAGTAGTAATATAGATAAAGTATAGAAATTTATTACCTCACAGGATATATCCATCGCGCGCAATCATGGAGCATATTTAATTATTTGTTTTACCTTCGTAGCAGTTAATATAACTCTTATTACCATAAGCTTCGAGACATACTAGCAAATGGTAATCATACTTGACTATTATTATTATTGTGAAACTCGAGTCATTGGGAACCTAATTAAATTCATAGGCGGAAATTAAATAGCTGTATAACATAATATATGTAAATAAAGTTGACACACATAACATTATTGATTAACCTAACGGTTTATTTCCTAACACGTGTAAAACTACTCTATGTTAAATTTTGCATTACTCATGAGAAAACATATTTTAAAATATTATAATTAATTAAACTTGTTACATTATTAGTAACTCAACAATATGCACAAACTTTACAGACAGTATTAAAAAACTAAATTTGACCAACGGTTATAAAAAATGAATATAATTCCCTTGCGCTGCGGATAATAAAAACAATTTAACCCGAGAATGGATAAGACGAATGAAATGGTGAATTACTTGTAGTGATTTTATTTTTATCAGAATGTGTGAAGTGTATTTAATTATTGAGAGACCTTATCCGAAAGTTTACGCTTGGTCTGAATAAATGATACTAATGTACATTGAACGTGACGGTGTATAACAGTCCAAAACTCTAACAAAATCACATGAGATCATCGATATATAATTATGATAACATATAAAAAATTAGAGTAAGAATATATTTGTCACGCCTATCATACTACACAATCTCCGTTCAGTACTAAGTTTTGGCTCTCACTTGTGCGCACAAAGGATGCAATTGAGCGCTTTGATTTAGTTGTTTTTCACAGAATAAACAGGTGGAGGTAATCAAGCCATTTTATTAAGTGTTATTTCATTAAAAACTACAATTCAATCAACTATAGTTTGACATACTTTATTAACTCACTAACAGTAATTTATGAATTGGAAGCTAAATACAATTTTCATTCCAGAATTTCAGCAGAAAACACTGTTTCGAAATGTTTCCATGATAATAATAGTTTGTACTAGCCTTAAGCGAGCACAAATATATAACTCACTTTTTTCAATAAAAATATGATGGTACGTTAACATGTATATCTTCCTGACTAAATTGTAAAGGTCCACAATATGAGGGGATGGTATAACAAGATGGTATTAATATATTATATGTGCCCCATGGGAGTTTAATCAATCGATAATAATCGCCTGGAACGATATTTTGTACAAATGTAACGTCTATCTCAATATTCAACTCAGGAGACATTATTTTAAATCCCCAAATGGTCCTTTCATTTATCTGGAAAGCCGGAAGTAAATAGTAAACTAGATATATTTAAAAACTCTTGTATGGGATTTCCGTGTTCTCGTTTCAAAGAGAATAATTTAGTCATTGAAAACCAATTGCTGAGGTTTCCTAACAAAAGGCAAGAGGAAAAAGTATATTAATGATAAGTAAAGGAATCCACCTGAAGGCTGGCAGAAGAGAGATAGAGTTGAAATCATAAAATTATATAAAATATATAAATAATAATAATTATATGACCGTGATGCTGTGTCCATGACATGTTTCAGATTACATATGTATATCATGGTTATTAGAATGGTGCGGATTCGCAAACGGAAATCAAAGGTTCGCCAGTGTTGAGGCTATACAGTTTGAAGTTATTGTACTTGTAATAAGTCTCTTTTAAAATGATATGTTCGATATCAAATCATTTATACATAATTCTGTCTAGATTAGGACACAAAACTTTGCGCACCCTGCATAAATCTACTAGTCATCGATATTTGAATAAAATCATCTTAACTACGTCTATTTAATGTAATCGTTGACATATAAATAACCTGCAACTTGTATATGAATCATTATATGCTATGTTCCTATAACGATTGAAGCAATAGTTGGCTCGTACTTACAACGTAGTTATCAAAGAGATGTAGTATACTGTGATTCATGAGAATACAATACGGTCTTTTGAAGTCATTTATAATTAAATTTCACATTAATATCCAATTAATGATGGTAACTAGCATCAAGTTTCTTTCTCCTTGAGTAGGCGACCAAGACAAGTCATGCGGATGGACTAAACTCGTCATCTGAGCCCGACTCTATACTGAACACACATATTGTTATATTATTTCTAGATAATACAGTTGACATTAGTATTAGTATTATTTAGGGTTACATTTGGCAAGCAATGACATTCAACTTCGATATGTTCGGCCAGCAAATTTGTAAATTTCATGCTTAGTGAACATAAATTTTTTTTTATATTTTTCCTGTGTAATCTATTTTGGCCAGTAGTGATATTTACTTATATGATATTATGTTTTTTCCAATAAAAACAGAGAAAATCTCGATACTATTCTCACGATTCAGGATTACTCTCTCATCAACGAAACTACGCTAGTGAGACGACAAACTGGTATACCTAAGTGACAAATTTAACTTTTATTATAATTTGTTCTCTTCACGCTAAAGATATCTTTATATATGACTGATTTGACTGCCATTCTTTCAGATAGAAATATACAAGCTTTTAAACATTATATCTATATGGTTAACATAAAGAATAAATGTATTATCTTCCGGATGAGAGTGCCATATGTCTCCTTCATGTGATAATATAGATACGTTTGTGCAAATCAGGAACATGCACAACATTTCGGGTATGATGTAGGAGTAATATGTGATTATTCTTATTCTTATAGAAAAATTGAAAGTGTATCATCAAACGCACACTACAAACCCGATATATAGGTTACCCACCCGCGCGCGAAGGGAGGGGCGTTGGTCGTTCATGCGCCTTTCATAGGAATATACATTATATCGCTTAAATACTAACAATAAAAATCAATCAATTAACATAACATGTAATATAAATATAAACACATGGGTCATTAACCACATAGTAATTGGAATTTGTGTACTTAGTATGTCAATCAGACTAGTTCTATAAAACACTATATTCGGTAAAATCAGGAAAGTAGAGTTGTCGGACAGGTCCTGAAATCGGATCCCCACGAATTATGAAGGACCAGGACGCGCTGATCGAAGTGGATACATCAAGAGTCGAGGAGGCATACGAGATCTAATTGCTAGAGTAAGCTGTATACGAAAATTTGGCATCTGATTATAAGATTAACACTGGAAAAATAAATTTCTAAGTCGGATAAACCAGGGAAGTAAGGATTGTTCAGACAGGATCTGAAATCGGATCACCACGACGATGGATCTCATGACTTCGCTGATGATGGTATATTACAATAGGTCATGAGAGGCTATGATCAAGCTATTAACTGAGATAAAGTGTTACAGAAGTGATTTCGCCGCCAGCTCGCACCAATCACACATTCTGTAGTGGTTTTGCACTTGTGCAGCCGACCAAAAATATCATTTACATCAAAAAAACAATCTTTTACAGATATTATCAATTTAATTATTCATACGCAAAACTTAAAGCAGTAGATATATAGAAATGGAAGAACGTTTTGTTTATTGTAATATAATTCCAACAATTTGTTGTCGTATTGTAGTAAAGTTAATCATACATTGTAAATATGTGACGTGTACGGGTGTGTGTTTCTTTTTTTATATTTTTATACAGGATAGAAATTCAAAGGATATCATCACAATAAAAATGACCACCAAATATTGAGTCCGAATTGACTGAGTGAAAGTGAATGACCCTGTGCGGGTCAAGGTCGTTGTTGGTAGGTGATATGTGCGTTTGGAAAAACTGCCATCGCTTCTCTACGATTTACTAACAAAACGCTTTGAAAGAAAAAATAGCCCCACTGTAGAGGTGAGTCATTTGTGCAATTTAGATACAGTTAATATTCGCAATTAGTAAGGATAATTACTTAAATAATACGTTCATAATCAATAATAATAATAATAGAAAGAATAATTAACCTTGATAAGATAAGGATGTATTTGAAGAGGAGATCATCCTGAAATTTCTTGATAACTTTATTCTCTCTCTTAAACCGAGGAAACGTAAACGCTTGCATTTTGGCATCGAAACTCCATAACAACTCTTTTGACTGTAGTATCGCTGTAATTCAAGTTGGATGCTTATTCCTCCATGGAACTCTGAATCCTGTCTTCGCTTCTATATGTCGGAGGTCACCGTGTTGTCCTCCTCTTCAAAAACAACACACTACGACTTTGTCATATATGTTTTTTTGGGGTCTATGCATTACGTTTAACACACATTGTTTTACTTCGCAATTTAATATAGTTAATTAGATTATCATATAATATATACATATAACAACCCACGACTAGCCGTGAGAAGTGTGTTGTCTACATGTTACACTGTACAACACTAAGTAGGATAGAAGAGAGATGGACAAAGCAGTAACAATGAGACACACGATAAGGAAATTATCTTGAGAGAATAAAAATCACTAACAAAGGATAACACTCAGAGGTCTCACGTCACAACCCACATGTCTTTGACACTTCAGCTTATTGTGGTGGAGAATCACTTTGAGCAATGCTTTGAACTGAAAAGATATGTGCCACAGGACATACAATTTGCTGTATTTAAAAACTCCTCGGATAATTTGACCTTGATCAGTAATCAAGTATCAGGTTATACAGATATCCAATGATGTAAGTGACACATCTTCATGGTAATCATGCTTTTTTTCTACATGCCAAAATATACACTCCATGTTAGAGGAACTTATCTTCTTTGCGCTAATACAGACCTCATATATTGACTACATTCATATTGCTAGATATGATATGCATATGTTCCAAATGAACAAAGAAGTTTGGCTAGACACCGCAATCTAACACGACCGCAGGACGGACAGACAAACAGAAGTCAATGGGGCACATCTACTCCGTCCCTCATGGTGATGCATTCCGATGGTGCCAAATACAGGATGCATATGCAAAGAACAAAGCGTTATTGGTCCGGACACGAATTCATAGTTAAAAAACTAATAAATTTTTGACATTGAGGAGGTTCAAAAGGTCAAGGTCATACAGAGGTCATTAATATAACCCGACACATCGTCTCTATGTGATAACACTCCATGGTGCCAAGTATGGTAATGCCTACCTCAAGACAAAAGAGTTAGGACACATAAATTCAGATTAAAAAATGATAATTTTGACCTTGAAGGTCAAAGTTCAAGGTCAATCAATATACCCACATCATCGTCCATAGTGTACACCCTATTTGCCAAGTTATGGTATGTACCTACCTAAAAGAAACAAGAAGTTTGGCCGGACACAACTCTGCACAGACACATCGTCTCATGGTGATGCATACATGTGCCCAAAACACAGGATGTCTATGGCAAAAGAACAAAGAAAGTTATGGCCCCGGACACGATTCATTGTTTAAAACTGATAATTTTGACTCTTGAGGAGTGAAAAGTCAGGTCATACAAGGTCTTATTCATATTCGTGACACATTCTATATGATCGTCTTATAGTGAACCACTCCCATGCGTGCCAAGTATATGTTTGTAAAATACTTTTACATCGAGTAACCGCAGAGATTTGTGCGAAGCGAAGCGAGGACCAAATCGAGAGGGCGAGAGAAAAAGTTTAACAACATACTTAGTCATGTTTGTACAAGGGCAATCAAGGCTTTTTGTGGTGCCAATCTAATTTTTTATTGACCACTTATCTGCCTATTATTTAGTCCCTTTAATCAAGATCATTCAGTATATTCTCTTGATTGGTCGAAAAAAAATTTTTAAGGCTGAGTTTGTTTAAATTTGGGACCGACTTCTCACGGGGAATTTACCTGTATTTCCAGAGCCAGGTGAGGGTGTATAGTGAGTAGTTTGATAGAAACTTTTATGAGGATTTTTTTCATACCATTCTTCTTCCATATTCAACGAGATGGGGCCCTGATACTGTGTCTTTTCAAAATGTGTTTTGTGTTAAGTGAACTCACGATAATCTTTTGGACATCTGAATTTCTCGAACAAGAATTACGAGAAGCCTGCCGATCGGTTCCCCATCCGATTTTCTGCGATATTATTCGGAAAGGATCGATTGAAAATGGAAAAAACATCATCGGAGGGGGGCGCCGCGGGCTGCGGTGGCGCGGGGGAGGGTCCGGGGGTGGACGCGAAACGCCGGGGGCGATTTTGGTTTTTCGGGTTGTGGAGGAACATAATTTTAAACATTGTAAACAGATCAGATTATGTGGTATGGACTTGATAGTCTAAGAAATTGATACATCAAAATGAGCTGTCACTATGTGTATATTTGAATTGAGCATTCTTAAGTTTCATATTATTAACAAAGACTACCTGATGGGTGGATATGGTCGGATTTTTGTGCATGGTGAGTACAACATCAAAATATGTTCAAATGCGCGTGTCAAATGCGGAATTTTTTTTTTTGGTTTACGATTAGGGATCTGAAAAAGGAAGAGAGTACATTTTGTAGTAATTTTAGATAAACTATTCTGTAATAATTTCTATATGTGTCTTAATCATTCATATCTATCTATTGTTTTCTGTTTGGCAGGGTAAGAGTTTTTTGTTGTTGTTTTGATGTATGAAGTGAATGTCCTTCTTTTTTTTTTTGGGGGGTGGGGTGGGGGGAACCTATGTGCTTGCGCATCTGCCGTTTGCCGAAATTCGGGGGGCGGGGGGGGTCAGTGTAATTTTTCAAATTCACTGGGAACGCTGTGTTCAAGAAAAGCGATGACGACCAGTCAGTTGAATTGCTACGCAATCATTGATAACATTGGATCTATAAATATGGCAAAATACACATGGTATGGTTACGCCCAACCATGGAGCTTGGACTAGGAGTGTGTACAAGTGATTTGGAGTATGGCAAATCTTTTTGTTCGAGTGTGAAACATGTACATAAATATGGTATGCCTACCATCAAGAACTTTAAGAAGTTATGGCCCGGACACGATCTGCACAGAACAGAACAGACAGACAGACAGAGTGATTACTATATATATATAGTATAAGACAGACAGACAGACAGAGTGATTCCTATATACCCCCCCCCCAAACTTGTTAGCGGGGGGTATAACAACACAAACAATTAGATAACCAGTCCCTTCCTCAGGATAAACAACTAATAGAAATAAAGGGCCGGGCTAACACGGATCAGGTGCTTAGGAGTGACCATCCCCTGTCGATCGGTCACACCTGCCGTGAGCCCGATAAGTTAAACCGTACATTAAATTATATTTACTACTAAATAAATTAGATTTGAATGAATCACTGTTTACGAATACAAAACAATCCGAAACGATACAGTAATATGATTGAAAACTCAAGACAAAAACGAACTGGGTTGAGTTGTGGTACATGTGCAGCACTGGCACGGTTTTGCTTAATCCCTCAGATTCAGTAGATGCAGTACATGAATTAAAACATACACAGCGGGTTTTTTTTTCAAGATGGGGAAGGGGGCGATGTTCTTCAGGTGGCATGTCAATTCTGCAGACGACCAGTTTTAGTGCAAGTGTAGCTGCATTAAGAGTACAAAGTATGATTATTTAAAACGTTTGGAATAAAAAAAGGTAAACGAGGTCGTCGCGTCTTCCTTGCTCAAGGATTAAAAATGCATACATCCCACCGGTGCAGAAGAGTACAAACCCTTGTGAACACATTCGTTATGACCTCTAGGGTTAAACCTCCGTATCGTGCCCTTGGTACATCAAGGAACCAACCAGTCCTTCAGGTACCACCGAGATAGTCCTAAATCCGCCCTAGTATTGAGGATAAATTAAACTGAGTTTTAGGCCAGATAGAAGAGAAATCCTTACTGATGTCAATCCGTGAATTCCGCCAATTATAGGTATATACAAGCACACCGCCACTGTCAATGTAAAATACACAAGAAAAAGACGCCCTGCTTTGCAGAAGAGTTTCCAGCCCCTATTCAGAATGTTAATAGGAACACGGAGTACCAACTCGTCAAGGCGTGCTAGCGCTTCATGAAAAATATGCCTGCGTGAAGTATGCAGTCCATACACTCATTTATTATCGAAATTACCCGTGGGGGTCCGGGTTAGAATAGTCTCTACAGTGAACTTACGAGCAGAAGTACGCAAAAAGCTGTCATGGACCTGTTCTCAGTGAACTTGGAGCAGCGCGAAGCGGTCATAGAGCAGTCACAGAACCTGTTCCTAAGTTAACGTCGAGCGGTCAATAAATTAGAACAGCTCTATATGCTGTTCTTTTCTAGAACAGCTCCGGTCAAGAATAGAGCAGCTCCGGTCAAGAAATTAGAGCAGCTCTGTGTATATATAATTAACCGCTTTGGAAACTGCCAGTTCATTTTAAAATTTTGCACGTGAGTGGTCAGTATTAAGTGAAAATGCCTGTGAAATTGAAATAGACTGCCTTTTTTTAGCATAAGAAGATGAATTGTTAATTTAAAGAAACAGTGGGAAAAGACTTTCGTTCAAATAGTAAGCATATTGACAGAATCAGAAGGTGTAAAAGTTTCACGGTTTGCACATTGGATAAATTTTAATAGGAGATACCCGTTTAAATGGTTCCATTGAAGATCCACCGAAAGCAGCACGAGACGTAAGAAATTTTCAGAGAGACAATTGAAGTTCATAGAACGCACGTATATCAACTTTTTAATAGCCAATTCAATCTGCTAATATACCTCCATATGCTTTCATTCTTGTTTTTGCGGGTTTGTTTTTTTATTTAAGGAAATTACGACAAAATAATAATAATATAATGCTATTCTAAGCGAACTTGGAGCAGTGTGGACTGTTCTAGTGAACTTAGAGCAGTCGTGACGTCTACATCTGGTCGTGAGCATCTCGGACCTTTGTATGCAACTTAGAGCGTCGCTGGACAGCTGTTCTAAGTGAAACTTAGACGTGCAGTCGTGGACCTGTTCTAAGGGAACTTGGAGCAGTCTGGACAAGTGTGGTCATGTTCTAAGTGCAGCAAGTCAAGGCAGTCAGCAGTCGCGCACTGTTCTGAAGTAACTGAGCAGTCCATGGAAGCAGCCTCTAGAGCAGTCAGCAGAACTGGCTCTAAAGTTAACTTAGAGCTAGTCATTTAGAGATGCTTTCGACTGCTTTAAGAGAGGTTTAGAACTGGTCGGCATGCTGTAAGTCTCAAATTCCGCCGATAAGTATTGAGGATAATTAAACTGAGTTTTACGGGCCAGATAGAAGAGAAATCCTTACTTGATGTCAATCCGTGAATTCCGCACAATTATAGGTATATACAAGCACACCGCCACTGTACAATGTAAAATACAAACGACAAAAGACGCCCTGCTTTGCAAGAAAGAGTTTCCAGCCCTTTCAGAAATGTTAATAGGAACAACGGAGTACCAACCGGTCAAGGCGTGCTAGCGCTTTCATGAAATAATTGCCTGCGTGAAAGTATGCAGTCATACATCTCATTTATTATCGAATTACCCGTGGGCGGTCCGGGTTAGAACGGTTCCCCAGCATCCTCTCGTGTGTCGTAGGAGGCGACTGAATAGGGGGTCATTCGGCATGACCAGACCGTGAAAACCGAGGGTCCCGTGTCACAAGCAGGTGTGGCGAAAAAGATCCCTCAAATGCTCACAAGGCCCTGAAGTGCCGACAAAGGCTAAATTTTGCAAGCCCTTCAGCAGGCAATGGGTGTCGTCTCCATATGAGTGAAATATCTCGAGGTGAGACG
>CAJDSM010091559.1:0-12292 GCA_903981925.1 Ostrea lurida
GAGAGAGAGATCGAGAGATCACAAAGTGCACAGACAAGAGGTTTTAAAAACACATGCACAAAGAGAGAGAAAGAAGGGGGGGGGGGGACTCATGGGTCATCATTAATTAGGTGTTTGGTCATTCCATATTTCATCTGACTGTCCATTTCTTATCTATCTGATTTTGCTTATCAAAAGGATATGGTCAGTGAACTAAAATGCACATCTAAATGGCAGTCCAGCAATGGTATCTTTATCACTATGTGAACCTATATGTGTTCCTATTGTTCAGGTGACAGTCATGAGGTGCATATAGGTGTTCCTATTATTCAGGTGACAGTCTTGAGGTGCCTGAATCATCCCAGTGTTGTCTCCCTTTTGGGAGTTGCCATTCAGCCTCGATCCATTGTGTTAGAGTTAGCTCCCCTGGGTTCCATGGCAACAGTACTCAAAGGGAAATCTCATCTTGATAAAATGGTGCAACACCGGATTGCAATGCAGGTTATTGGAAGTCAGTTCATTGAATGGGTTTAACTGTTATGAAGATTATTAGTTGTTGAGATTTAATTTTCTGTATGCCTTGTTAATTTTCTGTAGTCTGTTATTGTTATTAGGTTACAGGAGCTTGGCTTATACACAAGATGTTGATTGTCTACAGAGACATGAAACCTTGACAACATCCTCATCTACAGCCTGTCATTTGTCAGGGTGGTAAGTTTAAGCCTGTTCATTGTCAGAGGTGGTAGTTACAGCCTGTCATTGTCAGAGGTGGTAAGTTACAGCCTTGTCATGTCAGAGGTGGTAAGTTACAAGCCTGTCATTGTCAGAGTGTGTAAGTTCAGCTCTGTCATTGTCAGAGTGGTAAGTAACAACCTGTCATTGTCGAGATGGTGGTAAGTTACAGCTGTCATTGTCCAGAGGTTCGGTTAAGTTACAGCCTGTCATGTCAGAGGTGGAATTTACAGCCTGTCATTGTTGAGGTGGTAAGTTACAAGCCTTGTCATTGTCAGACGGTGCGTAAGTTTAAGCCTGTCATTGTCTGAGGTGGTAAGTTACAGCCTTGTCATCTGTCAGAGGTGGTAAGTTAAGCTGTCATTGTCAGAGGTGGGTAAGTTACAAGCCTGTCATTGTCAGAGGTGGTAAGTTTACAGCCTGTCAATTGTTCAAGAGGTGGTAAGTTTACAGCCTGTCATTGTCAGAGGTGGTAAGTTACAGCCTGTCATTGTCAGAGGTGGTAAGTTACAGAACCTGTCATTGTCAGAGGTGGAGTTACAGCCTGTCATTGTCAGAACGGGGTAAGTTTACAGCCTGTCATTGTTCAGAGGGTGGTAAGTTACAGGCCTGTCATTGTCAGAGGTCGTAAAGTTAACATAGGGTTGTAGAGATAGTACAACACAGAGGGCTTTATTCAGATTTAATTTTATCGTGCCAGGTCCATTGTTATAAGGGCTATTCCAGAAATTTAAAAATTTTTTGGTGTTTTTATTGGGGGCGTCGGAAGGCATTTTTTTTTCCAACCCCACCACCCATTAAATTTTATTAAGAAATACCCCAGCAACGAAGAAAATTTGAATTTTGTGAAATGCGTGCCTGCATAAAATTTTAAAAAAAATTTTTTGATAGTGGAGGACTTTGGTTCTTTTTCACCATTTTGTTTTTCAAGCTCGGAGCAATGTGACATGTGGATCGAGCTTTTTGTAATGGTATGTTGATGCTTCATGTAAAAAAGCTTGAGTTCAGAAAAACAATATTTCTCTCTATTGTCATTATAGGAATCATACAAGGAAGATGCAAACGAGAAAATCATGGTTACCTATACATATGTTCGCTTTTACAAAAATGGTTTATAAGATTTTTTCGATACCTGCAATAGAAACTATTATTATATTTGATTAAATGACCTTCATTGCTCTTAATCTTCTCTCTCTCCTGAGAAATGTTGATATAAGATGAAAATATAGCACGGTTTCAATAGACCCTTTCACGATAACTGGACAGATTTTTTGAAGCTGGAATCATGAATGGGAAGTGAAAATTTTAATTAGAGAGTCAGTTGCAGTAATGTTAGTTTTGTGGGAAAATGCTCTGTTTCCACTTATTCCGTTTAACTTTTGGAGCCTCCAGTTAACATAATAAAGGTCTATGGTAACCAAGTGCCATCCTTGCAGCTCTTGGGATTATTTAAAGTATGAATGAGCTTCAGTTGCTGAAGTTTGCTTGTTGACATAAACAGTCCTGTAAAGTTTGAAAATATATTTCAGTTAAATTGACTGATTTTTTTGAAAAATTAAGCAGATAGACGAGAATTTGCCATGGAAGTCATATTTTACATTAAAACGATCACATGAAATGAATAATGTACTGTATTATTACCCCGAGAATCATTTTTTTAAAGTTACGTTTGTTTTTTAAAGTTAGTCACGTGCCCCTGTTTCAGTATGGCGGTGTGAATTTGTGCTCCTAGATTTGGTCGTACGTTTGAGGATATTTGAAGCTGTTAAAATGGATGTAAAAGGTAAATAGCCTTTACTCTGAACGATTAGACAGTGGTTGGCCAAACCAAAATTTAATATGTGTGTTTTCCTGTTTCATAACCAGAAAAAAATAGGAGGGTAGGTAGGGAATTTTTTTTTTTTTAACCTTTTTTTTTTTATTTACGTGACGAAAATGTATAGTTTCATGTTACTTGAAGTTGTTATTTTATTGCGCTTCTAACATGTTTCTGAAAAGGTAGTAAATAAGATCTTGTATTGTCATTTGATATGTTCCCTTTCTTTGAAGAACTTTTTGCCATGTATAAACTACATTACTATAATAAATCAGTTTAACTATACTACAACCTTCATGGACTTTAATGCCATTTTCAACTGTCTTGCTGTAGTGTTTGCAAAACTTTAGAAGTTTCTGAGTCATTTTAGCCTGCAAGTTCTCACTTTCTATAGGTCATTTTCAAAATTTGTAAGTTCGGATCATACAACAAAGTATACGTTTCTATTGCCATTTTCTATGTGTTATTATATATATTTAGGATATATGTGCTTCTTTTGTTCATTTACCCTTTTCTAACACTTTTGAGTTAATACTGTTGTCAGATTAGAAATACAATACAAGAACATGTATTGTGGTATTTTTTAAATATAAAAATTCAAATATAATCAGGATTGGATTTATATGAGCAGGATAATTGTAAAGAATACCTAAGTTAATGATAAAATTATTAGGGAATTTTATATATCCCCTCAAGCAATAACCAAAAGTAAGTATGATCAGTGATTGATAATAAATGATGTTAACGCATTCCGCTTCCCCGTTACCCACGGTTAGAACAACGTCCGGAAAGCAATGTGACTAAGCGGCCTATGCTTTAAATACAAAAAGTGATTCCAACATCATTGGAGGACTCATACAAATGGACTGATGATGTTCAGAATACATAAGTAAAACATATAAATTGTTTAATAATTATGATAGGAAGTGCTGTATATCCAAAATAATTAATATTTAGAGAATCGATAAATCCCAATATTTTTGTGAGGAAACTCGGAATTGCAACACTGTCGACCATCAGCACGTGCATAATTTAGATCTTAGCGCCTCTAACCATGGACTATCTATAGCAAATGCTCATCAAAAACTTAATTTTACGTGATTTGCAACCTAGGAATTATTCAACCTACTAAAGAATGTTAGAGCTACTTTTTTTTTATTTCGAGACAAGTAAGATAGACCATTTATCAAATGAAGTAGGAGGGAGATAACTCTAATGAAACTTCGGTGTTCATAGGTAAGCCAACCTAACGCAACGAGTTTTGACGCATGATGAACAAATATTACAATTTTCGCCAATCAATTATTCAATGCTTCTATTTTATCGCTTGAGGTTTATTTCTTAACTTCTTGATACCCACCAGGTACAAAATTAAATTTAACCGGCGACCCACAAGGTTAATTGAAATAAATAAATTTACAACAAACCACCAAGCATAAATTTTAATTTGAAGTTGACCGTCCGACCCCCCCGTACATTCATTCTTAGGAATAGCCCAACACTTAAGGGGACGAGATGTGCACAGAGCCTGCAGGAATTAAGTGGATGGAATTTGTTAGATGCATATAAGACAGATCACATGGTTACCCACCACAGCTCAGTTTAGGTGTCAGCATTTTTGAAACTATTTTTATTAAATTACATGTAATATCTCCACAAAATGGTTCTTTATTTATATAAGCCCATAGATGTCACAGTCACATCAATCTGTCCTTGGCCTTGTAGGCAAATATGGCCCAATCGCAAGCTCTAGGGATCTTACAACTTAGGTACAATACATTGATCACCATTAGATGGAAAGAAGATGCAATTGTTTTTTCAAGGTTTAAAGGTCAAGGTTCATAGTATCACCATAATAGAAAACATGTAGGCCGGATACAGGCCAAGCCCATCTTTACATTTTGACATTTGATCATCATGAGGAGAGAAGATGCCTATGATTTTGATAGTCCAAAGGTCAAGGCTGTAGTTCTCAACTTGGTGGAAATCCTTGTAGGCAAGATACAGACTGAACCGTCAAGCTTCGTGATCTTTTAACTCGGTACATTTGATCACCATGATTGAAAGGAAGATGCCTTGTTTTTCAAGGTCAAAGTCAAAGATCGTAGTATCAGTTAATTAGGTAACCTTGTAGACAGACTACAAGACTGAACTATTGGGGGCTAGGGGGATGTCAAATTTAGTTCACATATTACCTCATGCCAAGTGGAAGATTGCCGTTTGTTCAATCAAGGTCAAATGTCAAGGTCGTAGTATTCACTTAGTAGGGAAACCTTGTAAGCAGAGACATAGAGCTGAACCATGGAGTTCTTAAGGAGCGTCAAACTTGCATGTCGTTTAATTCGGCCCAAATTTTAAAAATTATAGTTAGAGACAATTTTGCATTAAAAATTTTAAATTAGCTGAAAAGGGAATTGGTATACTGTATCACATATACGTCTAACTATTATCTCAAACTCGATGAAGCTTAGAAAAAAAACTTTGATGAGAACTTATGGGAACAAATATGAGTTTGAGGGAAAATGTAATGAAGATGTCCAAATCACTTCAACTATATCCATATTATTCGAGATGTCAGATGATCGAGAATACTTGGATGTTCAACTGTACATGTATCTCTTGGTTTTCTGTAGGTGAATTTGCTTAAAGATATCAGACTTTATGGAATTTCTCGTTTTTTCCACACACTAGAGGGGTCTGATGGCTCAGGAAGGAACACCAGCATACAGCGGCCCAGAGGTCATACGGGGAAGAAACATTACTCATTTAATGGTACAGAGGTTATATGGGGAAGAACATTATCATTAAGGTACAGAGGTTATTTATGGGAGAAACATACCATTTAAGGTACAGAGGTTACTATGGGGAGAACATACTCATTTAGGTTACCATGTGAGCTGATCTGAATGACTTAGCATTTGCTGATTAGTTGTCTTGTTAATCTCAATGAGTCTGTGATCTCGTGGGGGGGGGGGGTGTTGTGCATTTCCTGTGTTTTTGCTACAGTTATTTATTAGCGTTAGAGGCGATGTCTTTCTTCCTTGGAATATATACGCGTATTGCTCTGGGTGTCAGTGAGTGGACGTTCACCCCGTTCGATGACATAAATACGATTTTAAAAAGTCCGAGATGGATCGAATCATTGGCGGAGGTTGATTTGTGATTGCAAAATTATTTTGTATATTAAATATCTCTCGTTTAACTTGTAATTGATTGTTCTCATACTGAGGAAACCTATATTTATTGTTCATCATTCTGAATGTAATCATGTTTCAATGAAAGAGAATGGAATACAATACAAACTTAGTCTCTAATACTTTTTGATAATGATTAGTCTCTGAGAATAGGGAAAATGAATCCGAACACCATGTGTCATTTCTGTGTAAGGAGAACTTAATACAATACAATTTTGTTTATATGGGTCATCTAAGCCCCACCCATAACACAGAAAGGCGTGTACCATGCCTTCATCAGTGCAGAAAAACATCATTACATGTTGTATAGCATCAGTCCACACACAGAGACCCGGCTGTAAGTTGTTTGGACATTCTTGTCATTTTAATTATCTTATGTTTTCTTTTAAGTGGGCAGGTCTGAAAACTTAACTCAGATTTGTGTATGCTTAGACAGCAATTGTGATTTGATATGTTTGGGTAATGCACATTGAAAAGCAATTAAAACTAATATGAACAGAATTGTAATTGAATGCAAAATTTGATGAACAATTTAGTCTACAAGCAAAGTGAGGAGATTGACATTGAAGACTCCGAAATCTAGGGTGAAGAGAATCACCCCCATTCATCTAAAGGAACGACTGTAGAATGTTTCACTATACAGGTAAATCATCGTATTTCTCTGCAAATGCCACAAGCAAATAGAATCAGTATATATGAAACGGGGCTTATCATGCTCAGTGCTGCATTTTTTGGTGACATTTTCACCTGACGCATGACTTTATATTTTAACATTTCATGCAAAGAAATGACTTTTTCCTGTAGGAGCAGGACGGGGGTAAGATGTATTTATGGGTGGCCAGTGGGGACTGTGATTATGTACAGCTTTCCAGACTGGACTTAATGGATCATACTTCAGAGGTCAAGGTCAGTCCAGAAGAGAAAAGAAACCTTGTAGTACATGAATGCACATGTTTGGAGTTAAGTGAATTGTCTTGTGTATGTGTATGAGTGTGTTATGATATTTCAGCTGATTGCCGTTCTTTGTGTTTTAGGGTGCGATGTTTCGGTACGGGCGGATTCTAGCCTTGCAGCCTATAAGCCAGGGCTATCTATTGGTCGGGACACAGACGTGTCGGGTGTGGCTGTATGACACGCTCCGACACGAGTTTATTCACTGTACTACACTATTGCAAGATGCTGTCCTGTGTATGACAAGCGTTCATCTGTAAGTTCTAAATACTTGTTGATTTAATGCAAAATATAAGCAGCCCAACTACATTCTCCAACTTTAGAATGATATTAAAAATTAAGATAGGATTTACCCTACCTCCCTGTTGTTAAACTTGCATCTGTCATCATATCTGACATAGTGCAATTATAAGTCTCTTAAATTCATGCTTAGCAGGAGATTAATATCTATGTCTTATGATGGAACAGATGTAATTTGAGGTAAAGGTTGTTTGTTGGAGTCTTCCACATAAATAGGGAGAGTCATTAACATACAATCTGTGTACATCAAAGTAAACATCTTGAAATATCAAAGTTGATAAAACCTGCTGTAACTTGAATAAGGGTGCATGGCTCCTATTTGAGCAGGGGTAGGGAGACTAATGCCTTAGTTTTTACTTCCTGCTTCTTATTTTATTTCAGACCAAAGAAAGATAACCTGATATTTGTGGGTCTCGCAAATGGTACATTGGCAGTCTTTCCAGAATCAGATATTCTTTATGTAAGTGTATATGAATAATTTACTATACATGCATTGTGATCACTGTTAATGTTAAGCTGTGAATTAAAGTGGATGTTTCTAAAAATTATCATTGAATGTTGCATATCTTATCAATCTGTTCTGTTTATTCTGACATGCAAGAGAAGGAATATACTAGTACTGTGGAATCATTTTAATTCGTGAGGGCCAATGTTCGTGGGTAACCAAATTTTTTGCTGGTTCATGGGGATATAATTTCCCATGGGAATATTGATAAAAATGCGAATGGCATATTTATAAAGATTAAAAGGAAAAATGAAAAACATGGTCGTGGACGTTAAATTCAATGGGGTAAGGGGACCACACGAAATCCCACGATTATTGGTCCCCCACCAAAACAATGGATGATTCCACATATTGATTGTGTGTGTTGAAGGAAGCCAACACTAACCCCATGTTCCTTGTCCCCGGGGAAGAAAGCAGGAGGCGGTGCGGTTTGTCTGGAGGTGGGAGGCCCGGGGTGAGGAGAGTGTACTTGCTCCTGGGGTCAAAAGATTATTACTCCTGATGTGTCAGACAGGCAATTAAGCCATGAAAAGCCTTTGAAACCAGGAAGGAAGGGTAAATGTGGTCTTCATACCAACAAATAAAAGAATTTTTTGAAACTTATTACAGTAGCATTACATATCATGAAAAAGTTTTGAAGAAAGCATGGAACTTCAATGAAAGTTAAAGATTGTATTTTGTTGAATGGGTTTATGTCTTGCAGTACTGATGGAATTATCATTGTTCGTGAGGGAACCAATTTTCGTGGTCACTCTTACCGACAAATTTACGACCCAAAGAACATGTTTTATTGTCATTTAATCTTTATAAATTTGCTATGCCTTCACATTATTTATTAAATTACCCATGAAATTTAACGTCCCCACGAAACCAGCAAAATTTTGGTTACCAACGAATTAAAGTGATTCCACTGTATTTGCTGTTGATGTTGAATTTTTGTTGAAGATTGTATGTTTCTACAGTAGACCCGTGCTATTCTACGGATCTGTGTGTCAGTAATAAGTCCCAGGTTATTGTCTGTCTGTCTGTGTGTCAGTAATCATGTCACAGCGATTTTGTCTGTCTGTGTGTCAGTTAATAAGTCCCAGGTATTTGCTCTGTCTGTGTGTCCAAGTAATATGTTCCCAGGTATTTGTCTGTCTTGTGTCAGTATAAGTCCCAGGTATTTGTGTGATTTACAGTAGACCCGTGCCTATCTACGGTCTGTGTGTCAGTAATAATCCAGGTATTTGGTCGTCTGTGTGTCAGTAATAAGTCCAGGTATTTGTCTGTCTGTGTGTCAGTAATAGTCCCAGGTATTTGTCTGTTTTACAGTAACCCGTGCCTATCTAACGTCTGTGTGTCAGTAATAGAGTTCCCAGTATTTGTTCTGTTTTACCAGTAGGACCAGTGCCTTAATCTTACAGTCTGTGTGCAGTAATAAGTCCCAGTTATTTGTCTGTTTACAGGTAGACCCGGCCTATCTACGGTCTGTGCTGTAAGTAATAAGTCCCAGGTATTTGTCTGCCACAAAGGACTTCCCTACATAAAGTGTGGGACGTCACCAGGGGAAACACTCAAAGCACAGATTGATGTCTCCTCTCTGATCGTGTGTAAGCCAAATCTTGTAGCTGAGCGTAGGAATTTGTTTTTGTAATGTTTCTATCTCGTTCATCATGATAAATTCCATCTCATTTCATCATGATAAATTCTATCCGTTCATCATGATAAACATCTGTTCATGTTTTATCATCTTTCGTCATCATGATTAAACATTGTCATGTTATCTATCTCGTTCATCATTGATAAACATCTGTTCATGTTCTCTATTCTCGTTCGTCATCGATAAACGTCGTCTCATGTTATCTATCTCGTTCAGATAAACATCTGTTAATCTTGTGATTTGCCCTGTTTGATTATGTTGATTACTTTCGTTTGGATTAAGCAGCAATTATTTTCATCATTGAATGGTTTTCTAGAAAACTGTTTAATCTTTTTGATTTAGATTGAAAAGCCACACAGTGTAGACTTTAACCTCCCTCTTCTTATCAAGACGGCCACGTATTGGGTTATGTCTCATGGGGATATTTAGGGGCGGGGACTGCGAGATAGGCAGAATAGTGTTTGATTGACCAGTAAATCAGGGAAAATTGATCACATCGTCTCACAGATACGATGGACCTATACGTGCATTAAACATCTCCATATAAAAAGTAAAAGAGGGCATTTTTAATCTGATCATTGAATGGAACAAATTTTATTGTCAAGATGTTACAGACAAAAAGTTTGGGTACAAGCTTTCTTAAAATTTTAATAGAAACACCCTTCCTAAATTGATCTGATATTACAACAGTAATTATAAAAATGACAGATTTTACAGGTACAAGCAATATAAACACACTGGCAAACCATGTTAAATCATTGGTGTAAGAAGATGATCTAATTGTTATTGCAAACATTGTCGTTCAAGCAGATGAAATTTAACACATGTACAGTGCATTTTAAATGTTTTATGCCTTGTAACTTATTCATGGTTTGCCATTAATGCCTTTGACTTTTATATGAATTTTGTGATGATACATTGTAACCGTATGGACTAGTACCTGCAATGTCTATTTACAGGTAGGCAAGCAATGATAAACTGAAATTTTGTGGGTGTGCTGAGTGGTTGGCTTTGGTTGGAATTGGACATCCATGGGGAGTTAAAGGACCCAAAACAGAGGTAAATGATGGGGATTTAACAAAGGCAACAGGATAGGGAAGTTCAAGAAAAATACCAAAGGTAAATGATGGGGGAATTAACAAAGGCAGGCAGGGATAGGGAAGTTAAAGAAAAATCCAGAGGAAATGATGGGGAATTAACAAAGGCAGGCAGGGATTAGGAAGTTCAAAAAAATACCAGACGGTAAATGATGGGGAATTAACAAAGCAGACAGGGATAGGGAAGTTCAAGAAAAAATTACCAGAGGTTTAAAATGATGGGAATAACAAAGGCAGAGGTAGGGAAGTTTCTAGAAAAATTACCAGAGGTAAATGATGGGAATTAACAAAGGCAGACAGGATAGGAAGTTCCAAGAAAAATACCAGAGGTTAAATGATGGGGAATTAACAAAGGCAGATAGGGATAGGGAAGTTCAAGGAAAAATAAACAGAGTAAATGATGGGAATGAACAAAGGCAGACAGGGATTAGGGAAGTTCAAGAAAAATAACAGAGTGTAATGATGGGAATTAACAAAAGGCAGGACAGGATAGGGAAGTTCAGAAAAAATACCCAAGGTAATGATGGTAAGGGGGGGGGGGGGTAACAAAGACAGGCAGGGATAAAGGAGTTAAAGAAAAAAATCACAGGTAAATGATGAGGATTTAAACAAAGAAAGATGGGGGTAAATTGTGAGGATTCAACGGAGAAAGATGGGGGTAAATTGTGAGGATTTAGCAAAGAAAGATGGGGGTAAATTGTGAAAGTTGAAAGTACTGTACACTTTTGAATTTGCTGCAGGATTTTTTTCTCATTTTGCAGGCAAATTCTGATTTCATATTTCATACCATTTTATGCTCTCACCAAAGTTAAATTACAGCACCTTAACTACAGTGTTAACCGTATACATTAGCTGCAGTAATGTAGCCCTCTCTGACTTTTTTTGGATGGGGGTGGGGTGTCAGAATTTTAAAAATCTTAGATGGCTACACTGTTGTAGCTAATATGTACATGATCTTTGTTTTCATTTTTATATACAATATAACCTTCCTTTCTTCCTTTTTGTTGAGTACCATGGTATAAAATTTTGGCCTATTTTCATTTATCATAATTTAAGTAATTTGGTATACAATGTACATATACACGTTGTATGAATAAATAAAAATGAGTTCACTATAGTTCACCAAAATTGATGATAGACCTTGTAGACTAGGGCTGTGCGATAATACCGGTATTCCGATATATTGCGATTCATTAATAAAAAATATCGTATTGCGATATGTTTTTTCAATACCGGCATATCAGCGAAGATGTTCAGGCTAGGAATTTATGTTCTTCTTGAGATTCCTCACATTAAATGTTACGTTTAATATGGCAGAAACATTTCTGTGATTGTTCTAAACTCCAAGACATACTTTTTCTACTTGCAATAGAGCTTTGGAGTTAACTAACGAAGTCTTGTTTCTAATTTTTCATATATTCATTATAAAAATCAATCTCATAGTCAATGAAATAAGAGAAAAGATCGTTGATATTCTACTTTGAAAATATTGCAATACATATCGCAGAACATTTGAAAATATCGCAATTTATCGCGATACGGAAATTTCATCCGATACACAGCTCTATTGTAGACCCAATCCACCAGATTTGTGCCAAAAGAAGCGGGCTATTGATATATTGTGGTTTATTCAATGTTTGTGGCATCAAATTTCCATGAATTTGGTCAAAGATTGCAGTTTCATGATACTTACCTCTTCATTGAGTGTTTTCAATGGATTGTTCAGACTTCAAACACAAATATGGTTCTTCATTGAAAAACCTTAAAACTAGTGTATTCTAAACATTGCAGTTGTAAAGTTTATTGGTAATTTTGTTTCAGATGATGATGTGGTTGTTGTTGCTGTGGGGATAGAGAATTTTGGGAAGGATCGCTAAGGAACTCGAGGTAGACTTTCAAAAGACGATCCCATGTATGTAAAATCAGTCACAAGAGAGAAAGCTAAACAAATCTCAGAGAGATTCACAGTATGATTGTGTTAAAATGCAGCAATAGCAAACCAGTCCTTGTCACGAACCGTCAGGATGTTACTGACAAGGAAAATTCCCTGGTCAAAACGGGACCCCAGAATCCAGC
>CAJDSM010091569.1:630-17953 GCA_903981925.1 Ostrea lurida
GATTGTCTAGAGTCATTAAGAGGAAGCAAGTTTTTTAGTGCCCTTGATATGCAAGCAGCATATTGGAACATCACTGTCCACAAAGACAAGCACAGAGCCAATAGACCTAAATAAGGTGTTTTGTTGTCGCTAGAACGGGACCGTAATATAGACAGATCACAGTAATTGAAACGCAATAAAGTTTGCGTTAATAAGAAAAAAAAGACGTATAACGAGAGCGCGGACGCATGTTAGCCGTCTAATATTTTGCCTTCTCCACGGTCTAAAAAGAAGTTAGACGGCAGTCCATTAGTTCGACGCGACTGATGCTGTACAACCACCAATGGGACGGCACCAATCTCAAGATTTGACGGACCGACACGTCTAGTCGAGGTACCAATAACACAATAATGACGTATAAGATAGAATTTCCTGAAGTGAACGTTAAGTAATTGGCGTATTAACGCAAACGAAGCAGTAAAGCCGTCTAACGGATATAAATTCAACAATGCTTTATTTCTGTCAATAATAGCTGTTGTAAAAATAATAGTTTAGTAACACTCGTGTTTACTAAATAGTTAGAGGCGAGTTAATTTGAAAACCGTATTATGGGAAAAAGGTCACAAAATAAACACAATCACATACGTCAGTGTCACTTTGCAATCTATTTACGTACATACAGAAACCGTGACATTTTCGACCAAAAAGCAACACATATTTTGGCTATGATTATTGTAATCTTGTCAATGTATCGCTTTTAAAACGAGAGATCAACGATAAGTAATAAGGTTATAAAAAGAATTCATATATTTTTTTGACACAGGTGTTTTCAGAGCTTGTAAATGAAATATGCTCTAATTATACGTGATGCGACCGAGTCTAAAACATTTGAAATGAAGAAATAGAAACATAATATTTGAAAACAAGACCACAAAAATTAGACATTTGAATAGCTCGATTCCTACTATATAACAGACTCGAGTTAATATTTTTACAATAATATAAACCACAATTATATTTAGAATATCAAAAGGACAATTATTGACTGTAAAAAGAAAACACCAAAAGAAATGTGTACTATTGATGTGGATTAAGCCGTTTAAAAAGAATTGTATTCAGCGGTTGTCATATTAACCAGGCTGCATATTCGCTAGATTCAAGACTGGAATAGTGCTTCGAAGTATATCAGTAGATTGCCTAGAAGATTACAGAGACCACATTTTGAGTCTATATTATTTTCCGGTTACAGATTCAGTGCAGTTTGGGACTATATATACCGGCTGAAGGTCACCGAGGGAGAACAACCGTATTGGGCGGTCATGGATACGTAGCTATTATTGTATTCTGACCAGTAAGTTTTTTTTTATATGAGATTGTATATCAATTCGAAGGAGCGTATAATATTATTATCATGTGATTGCTACTACCATGTGTAGTAGGATTGATTGCTGATTTTTGCGAGAGAGAGCGAATTACTTCGACCTGATTGTTTGTTAGACGGCAATATACTAATTGTCTCGTTAACGTATCTCTGATCTAAGAGTCTATCAAGATTGTTAATGTCGTAATCAAAAGTAGACGAGTTTTTAGAGATATAACGATTTACCCTCCTAATGTCTAAGGATTCAGCACAGAGAACATCTTCATCACCAAAGTCTGAGAGATGAATACCTACTGTCTCGACTTTGTAGGAACTGTGAGAGCCGGGCCATGTAGAGCTGTTCTTTGATCATAGTCGAAAGAGGTGTCGTAGTATTTTTTTAGAAATATAATATAAATGGCAACTTTGCGAGATATATTTCTGTTCCTTTTCAAGAATACCCACACGTATTTAGCCTGGACAGCTCCTACTGGCATTAAAAGAACTGACAAGCAAATTATGTCTGATGGTTTTCGTCCTTTGGGTACCTGGTGAACCCATCCAAGTTAGGTAAGTCCCAGATAGGAGTACGACTAGACAGCTTCATTGCCAAAACGTGCTTCTGGAAGCAATGAGGAAGTGGAAGTCATACGGAAACGCAGATGCGGTTGACAGTGATCTCTGGATACGAGAGTTCTTTGACAGTGGTAAGAATTATAAACGATTCATTGGATGGAACGAGAGGGAATGATGATTCATATTCTTATGACAGCTCTTCGTGGATAATCAATTGTCCAAGAATAATTAAAAATCCTATACCAAGATAATAGGCCAATGGTTCTTTGGATGATTTTTTATTTCAAAATATATTGTTTTCTGAGAATGAGGTGCAGTGTCATTCTCAAGAATTAATTTATTATCGTAAGTATGCATTTTCCTCTTACTTTTAATCTTTAATGATCAATGCGTATTACTACCTGTAAAAACCACTATGCTTAGGCCAGTAAATTATGAAATTTACTCTTTGCCGTACGTCTACTTTTGCATTCAAAATTAACTTTAAAGTGAAAAGACTTACCGGAATGATAAGTAATGTAACGTATATTTATCTGTTATTATGATGATGACCTAGATTAAAAGTGAAAGTAGCTGGGGAATACCGGGCATTGCGTAGTCTCACAAAATCTCCCGTTCACCATTATATAGACTACTGCAATATATGTATAGCAATATAAATTGACACGCACAACATTAAAAAACTAACGCTCCTTGCTAGAAAAAAACGTGATGTTAAGAGACAAAATCGTTAAATGTGAACACAAACTATGAGAAAAATAGTTTAGTAAGCTTTTTGGCTATATTTACGAGTATTATTGTGTATAGTAAAAAAAACATGAAATACTAGCATAAACATAACCGAAGCATATGACTTTATGTGGTGGCACGCCAACATGTGTTATTACTACAGCTCGTCACAGGCTGCGTTCGTCAAACTTCCTGCTCACTGTCAGTATGAATCGAACGCTAACCATCCGATTCATAAAAGAAAACCTGTGTCAATATGTGCATAGAGAGTACTTATACACATTTTATTTTCGTATATCTGGACATAAAGATTTCAGAGCAGCTGATAGAATTCAAGTTCAAGTGCTGACACTGACTGAACGATTGATAAAGTAGGAAGAATATTGCATATGACTGTTCGACACATAGCTACTTCTATAAATCATTGGTAAAACACATGATGATGTCAGGTTAAGATTAATGATCAATAATACAAACAAAGTTTTCAAGATTTAAATTCACAAAAAATGTATGTGAACGTCTTATTTCGAACTGTATATGTACGCAGACTCACAATACTTGCACTCGCTGAGTCTCTTTGTAGCCCCGAGAACTCTTGTAGCTCGTTCGTCCTTTAATGCCATTCGGAAGCTCAACAAGATCGTTCAAAACTCGCAGATCGGTGGGATCTCTTTCGTTAAGTCTGTATGTGCAGATGATCGGAATTCCATACATCAACATATGGTGAATTTGTCAGGTGGTATCGCAGAAAACTATCACACATACTAAAGATAACAGTCCTTAACTTTTGGTCTGAAAACTTATCATATTAAATCCATAAAAACAAAAATTAAGAATGTGGAATTTAATCTTGTTAGGTCTCAGACTACCAGACACAAAGGCATGAATAGAATAACTGAGTAGAGAGTGAACTGAAATATTCTTAATGATTAAATATTTGTTACCAATATTCGGCAAACCAATTTCCATTAAAATAATATCATTATTGATTTTGAAAATAGACACAACTGTCCCCATGAATCACATATGGAATGCTTGCCTGGAAATGGGCTGATACTAGTCTTGAAGGACCTTGCCATCCAGAGGAGGAAATTTCTGCAAAAAGGATGACAAATTACCAAGTAAGCCAAATTTTTGAACCCCCCATTCTCACTCCCAAAAAAATATTTCCCCAGTATAGATGACAATATCATCATAGTTCTTGCAAAAAATTCCTGTACCTTCCAATAAGGCAAAATTGGTCATAAGTCCCATTAATTTTTATGACTTCAAGATATTGTGCAGTTCGATCTGTAAACATTGTGCTATGTCGCACTTACGCGCTTATAAGTGAATACGGTAGAAATTACCCACCAAAGAAAGTCAGAGCTGTCCCTCGTTTCGCATTTTCGCAGTTTCCGAATTCCAACAGAAGGCACTTCTGGTCAATGCAATGATGGCCCCCTGATGCAATCTAATACTGAAATACACACCATCATTGAAACATATTATTAAATTCCTGTAAGAACACTTTTTTTGTATTTAGACCACAATTTTCACAACCATGGAGTAAATCTTATGCTTTGTATTGGCAATAATTGGGAGGGGCTAATTGAGACGACCTATTTAAAGAACTCAAATATTCATAAACACCTATAAGAATACCTATGACGGTTGAAAAATACCAAGCCACTTGACGATACAAAGGACATGTACTTCTACCAATGAGGTTTATCGCGAAAACTCATGCCTCGAAATAAAGTGATTGGTATAATGCATATGCAATCTTAACGCTCATTTGTCTTTCAGCAGGCCAGAACAAGATTTAATCCCCCCTTCGGTAATTTTGAAAAAATGGAATAAGAAAGTCCCAAAGATGCGAGTTAATTAAGAGCTAATTCCACTATTGATTCAGAATCCAAAAATTATAGAAGAATTTATTTAAGAATTTCAAAAGTAGATAATATTAAACTTTCATTCTTCCCACATATAGAAACCATTGCAAGATGTACTAAAATTGACCAATAAAGGGATTTTAGCATCCAACCTGAACCGAAGTTCAACAGTGAACGCATTCTGTCGCCTGTTCGTCCCGTACGTCCTGTCATGCCGCGTGTCGTCTGTCTGTCCCGTTAAACTCTTTCACGAGTCTTCGAACTTTTCTTCTCTGCAAGAACCACTGGATAACGAAATTCAACCCAAACTTTGGTACAAATCATCCTTCGGGTGAAAGGGGGATTCAAGTTTGTTCAAATGACCAGACAGGACCAAAGCCTGCTAACAAAGAGGGCAGTTATATCAAACTGAAAAAATGCAAAAATTGGTGTTTGTTCATGCATGAAAGTCCTTCTTACTCAAGAACCATTAGGGCTCAGAAATAGCGAAAATAAAATGAAAAGGCTTCCGTGATATATGTGTAAGATTCAAGTTTTGTTTGAATCCATGACCCACCGGGGGCATGCGATGGGCCCACCAATGACCGGGAATCAAGAGTTTACATAATATTAACTTATAGGTGAAAATCTTAAACATCTTCTTCTCAAGTGAACCAACTGGGTCCGAGACAAAGCTTTCTAATATCCGTGCGGAGATAAAACGCCCTCTTGTTCAAGGAACTCATGACCCCAGGGGTTAATTTCTGGTAGGGGCCCACAATAAGGGATACCATATTGTATATCAACTGGCAAATATTATAAGGGATATATTTCCGTTTAGTAAAAAATCTTTCATGAGAGGCTCCAGAGACGAGTGATATTTACCTGAAAGCTTCCTGAATTGTAGTAGAGCTTGAGAGGCTGTCGCACCCTCCTCTGGAAGGGTCTGGTGGAGTCAGCAAGAACGGGTATAAAGTTGCCCTACTATCTTGCCTCTTAATGTCTTAGTTGGCTATGCAGCTGTTCATGTGTGAAGTCGTATTGTGTGTGCCCACTATGCACGGACCGCATTTCGTATCATGAGAATCAACATCTCTCTGGAGCGAGGGTTAACCATTAGTTCTCTGCTGTATATCTGTCAGGCGATTCGCTCTCAAAAACTCTTTCTCAATATCATCCTCACCATCCCACCAAATTTTTTCTCATTCCTAAAAAAAACACAGGCCAATTTTGCCCTACAAAAATTGACACCTATCTCTATATCGTCTTCATGCACTTCCAGTTATTGCTAATAAATAATATTTTAGCATGATAATTTTGTCCTTAAATAGATAAAATTGATGACGACTTAAAGGTAAAAATATCTTGTTGCGCAAAAATTTTGCGCCAAAAGAAAGATAACTTTAGAAAATAAAGGTCCTTCTGATTGGGATATCAATTTACCTCATTGTGTAATTGTTTCGACAGTTGATTTAATTCTTGGCGTATAATGGTAGTTCTCAATCGCTAGTAATTCAATATTGTAACGAACTTGCTTCGAGCGGCGCTAGTTGATTCGAGGTATGCAAGCTAAGTGAATTGATAACTTGATAAATACGCACCTCCTTTAACTAGTCATCTATTGCAATAGTAGAGTTGAAGAAGAAGCATGAAAGATAGGATTTCGACTGTCTAGATGAACTTTGTTTGCACACAAACGAAACCCCTTAAAATTGGGAAAGTGAATAGAGAGAAATGAAGCTGGCCCATTCAGTTAGCCCAAATCTAGCCGAAGATAAGAGCATGATATACGCATAAAATATACTGTAAATCTCTAACATCCAAGGGGATAAAGGATTGCGTCTTCATCTTCATTATGTTCCTATAAAGAACATTCATGGACAATTGCTATCATTGTAGTCATGCTACAATGTAACAGCACGACAACAACGTAGGCGTTTTCTCAGAGCAGCTACAACACAACACACACATCATCACACACATCACACACACAAACAATCACACTCACATGTCAACACCGACGACATCACACACATCACACACACCACACACGAACTACACACACACACACAACACAAACTATCACACGACACAACCACAATTGTATTTCAGTTTAGTAATATATATATTCTTTAATTGGCTGAGTCCGCGCCTGAACTCAACTTAACACATGAACTTCTACACCTCACATCGCCAAATACCGTCTAACTATTCCCAGTGCAATTTGGAACAAGGAAGCAAAGTTTATATTCCTTTTATTTCGGCATAGTCTACACCATGCCCATATTTCTGTTGGGGTTTGTAAGATCTCTGAAAAATACTATTAATCAAATAACTTCCCTGAAAATTAGCCGGAAAGCCATCTACAATTGAATCACTGATAATGTCATTTATTGAACCATACATCCAATACGCCTTGGAAAAATCAGTCATCGACAGCAGTAAAAACTCACCGACATTACCATAAGTATATATTGTTATTTTCTGCACCAAATTTTTATCCATAAATTGGAGTGTCATTGATAATCCTGTAATATAAATCTAAAAATCCTAAACCTATACTAAAACACCAGCCATAATTGATATAGGAAGAAGCGGATGCGGGGGGGGGGGCGTGAACATGTCCTGGCAAGATTTTTAATGAGAGAATATCTTATACGAATTATCACCTCAGACGTTCGCGCACGCTGTTTGGTGTCAATTTCGGTAACGTCAAAATGACGTCTAAAACAACTGTCTATAACCGTACCTAAATAATAATTTTCGTTAACTCATTTATCGTATATAATGATCCTTAGAGAGTGTTTTGAATCGATATTTATATGTGAATTGGCATAGTTAAAAGTATATGATATATTATAAATATGAGAAATGTCAAGGTCTCTATTGTAGCTCGTAATCCTTGAAGCAACATTAGCAAAAATAAACGAATTATTGGAATCATTGTCGTACCCTATAGAATTAATTAAATTGTCATCAGGTATCTAATATTTGAAATCGTTTTAGAATCTCGAAATCTATGATACGATGATTATGAAAAATTAACTTCTTTGTTTCTTCACTCATGGCTTCTTCAATTGTATTTTCTGTTAAAAACCAAGAGAATATTTTAATCAGAGATAAGTCCTAATCCAGAACTCTGTCAAAATGCTTTTCGCTCATTGGCTTGATGATTAATGCTTAAATAAATATTGTCACGTGCAAACATATGAAATGATTATAAATGTTAAGAAATTCGAAAAGTAAATATGTTGTGTGCAATGCGTGATTCTAAAACAACGTGCAGGCAATGTCATACTCACACACATTCAATTACAGGAACCATATACCGAGATTAGACAAATAGAGAACCATACATAACTTCAGAAAATAAAATCATTACAGTATAGCAATATACAAGGATTTAGGTCTATATATGTGTAAATCATTCGTGACATGCAGTGAGCACAACACTGAAATTTACTATCCATGAGTTTTAAGGTGACATGGTTACTAAATAATCACGACAGCTAATTACTAGTCAACTCATAATGATCGTTGATAGAGTAATTCAAGAAATACCATTGTAGCGAATATAATATATTTTTTTGCTTCTGCCATGCACGTAAGGAATGTGAGGTTTAATAGGGAAGTTGAGGAAACACATTGAAAGCGTAATGAAGGAAATACATGTACGTAGTCGCAATATTAAATAATCTCCACCTCGCCCCCTGTATGTGATCAAACCTAGGGAGAACTTGAGAAGTTTCTGCTAATTGAGACTGTTAAACCCCCAAATCGCCCACCCCTCAACCCTACCTACCCATTCCAGACCTTATTGAGTTGATATTACCGAAGAGCCTAATCATTTACTCTATTAACGACCTTCTCAGGGGCCTTAAATCTTGAAATTTACTCTAATTCGCCTATGTATATCTTTACATGGCGGGCGGAGGGGTGTGGGTGAAAATCATAACATTTTTCCATCCAAATCTGCCCATCAAAATTTTTAAAAAAAAAAAGTATAAGTGCAACTTTTTTTTATTCTACTCGATGGAATTGTATTTCAAACGCGAGTGACAAATTATCATTACTTACATGATAAATTTAGGAACCCACATTACGGTAATCAAAGATCCTGAGCCCTATCTACAAGGGAAAAAAGCAACTCAGAGCACTCGACACCGGATATACAGAACAAGTGTCTGCTAAACTCTTTAGGACGTACGCCCCCCGCCCCCTAAAATAGAGAGGAAAGGAAAGTTGTAGAGAAGGGAGAGAGCAGAGGAGAGCAGAGATGGAGAGAGCATGAGAGAGGAGAGGAGATGAGAGAAGAGAAGAGAGATGATGATGAACAGTGAGAAAGACCCGTAGAGAGTAGAGAGATTGAGAGAAGAACGATAGTGAATGCGAAGGGATAAAAATCGATGATTAGACGCTAAGCGCTGCACTATGCACTGGCGGATCTATAAGAGGGTTGCGGTGGGGAGGACGCACCCCCCCCCCTTAGAAATGTCATTCATATAAGATATTTAAGAGAAGTATCTTAGTCGGTGGATATATGATACACATTATAAAGAGTCTATATACGCAAGCGTCGTTATCATATAATACTTCCACTAGAAATATTCTAATATATTACAATCAATAGTACATTAGACTACACTGGAGAAACGTTGTTAACGGGCAGATTCCAATGGACGAATCAGACCGAAGCTTAACCAAAAAAATTTTAAAAATGCTTTTTGAGTAAGGAGAGTATACCAGTAATACTTGCTATTGGGGGTGTGGGATGGCCGGCATTAGCGACCTTTAGCACGTATCCGAAGGGAAGCATCTACAGCATCTTTATGGCCCTCCTTTAATGGGTCAGATCATATGGTTCCTGTAGAGTTGGGTCCCACGCAGAGGCGAAAACACTCGGAACTTGAGAGGTACTTTAGTCTTCATTGAGGTCAGGGGCCAGCTTCAGATCCCCGAACTTGGGGTCCATGAACTGGGCTCCTATAATCCCGGTAGGAGCTGAAGCAGTCATGAGAGGTCTTTAGCGATTGATTGGATGCTTCTGTACGACCGGCTATTCAGCTCCAGATCCTGGCTCCGAGGACACATGTGCCCGGTAGTGCGGGTCCCGCACACGTGGAACGAAGCCCCTTCCGGAAGAGCGGGAGAGACGGTCGTTTATCTAGAATTTTTTAAATTAGGTCTGCAAGGCCGTTCTATCACATTTTTATATACTTTTAAAAAGTGGTGGTGGGCGAACTCTGCGACACTCCCCGACCTTCGCGGTTTGCAGCCTATGTTGGCCTCTGATCTTACGATTGTCAAATGTATTCACGTTAGACATTGATCCGTTTTATTGTTTAACATTTTTAGGAACAAACATGCCGTCATGAGAGTACATTTGCAACATTTTGTCTCTAATAAGATTCCTTTGAAAAAGGTCACATGGTTTAATCTATAAGCTTTTTGAGAATATCCCTTTAAAACAGTTAACAAGGTTAGACACCCCTCTGGTTCCTCCTGCGCGCCCCCTCTATCTTATATTCTTTTTGTTATTATTTCAATATAAAGGATATCCTCTCAGATAGTGAATTCATTGTACTCCAAAGATCTATTAGATACCTGGATAACGTAACGGCATGCTGCTATTTAGTAAATTCAAAGTACTAATAAAGCATCTAGTGACAATATCTCTCATTAGTCGATGGGGATATTTAAAGCTTTCTCAGCTTGTTAAAGTTTAAGAGAAAAATTCTTATATTTAGTCAAAATTGTAATCTCGGGAGTAAAGTCACATAACAAGCTCACGTGTTGCGCCTCTTATCCTATAGCATAATCCATTCTAAAAAGTGCCGGCGTGTGGTGCAAACCCACTCGTACAACCTCTCCCCCGTCGACCTCAGAGATAGTCCGCCAATGAGAAATACATAATAATATTTCATTAGCCTAAATTCGTTGGTGCACAGCCGTCACTTATAATGATTCACTGACGGTCCTCTTATGCATCTACCTACCAAGGCAAATGCTAAACCATTCCAATAATAGAGGTTAGTCCGGTCACTTTGCCATGTTGAAAGCCAGCGGTATCAGCACACCGTTATCTACTTCCGCGGGTCGATCGGAATATATTACAATACACACAAAAATAACAATCATACGATTGGTGCTTGGCCTACTGACGCGACATGGCGAAACTATCATTTCAAAAGTCAATTGTTAATACTTTCAATGCTTGAGCTTGAGGGTTGCTTTTTTCAGGCATGAGTTAAGTATCGTACAGGTACAGAATTCGGACAAGCCGTGGGCGGTCTCCGGAGAGTTGATAAATTAAGGATTCCACACGCATTACCAGTCCTTTTCTGAAATTCTGCTAACAGAACCGATCGACTATGGGGATGAATCGACTGCGTAGTTTTTCATTTTAGGATAGACGTGGAAGCAATACCAACATCGATGGCCCCGTCTTCACCCCTCGCAGTGATCTACGACATAAGATTCCCTCCCATGTTCAATAGAACTAAGCTCACCCGAACCTGGGAGTCACAGAGAGCATTCTGAAGTGCCATAAATATTAACAACTGTTATACCTGAGAGCACGCCTTCCCGAGATATTTCACCGTCGAAGAGCGTGCCAGATCGGGTCTAAGTCACCATAATATGAAATGTAAAATCAACTCTCAGCATGGGACGACCGAACTGGTAAAACCATATCAAATTAAATTAATGTACAAATATTTCGTATATCGGGGCCCACCGAAGATCCAAATTTTTTAATTGGTACCAAAATTTTGATAGTTTAACTGACCTAATATGACCTAATACGTTTACAAATTACCGAAAACGACTATAAGCCTATAAGACAGTTGCATATGTTAATATGCGAAGTGAGTAGTTTGCGGAGTGATTAGGTCGCCTAACATAAAACTCACTAATTAACTATACTAAGACGGTAGGCGATGAAGGAGAGAGAAACATCATGGAAAAGCGAGACGCACTGGTAATTCCAGGGTGTGGCATTAGCCCTTACCTGTAATGAGCATTTTCGATCTATTAAAGCTATTGTGCCACGACTTAACTCATCACATACCTTTTTCTTGCATATAGGTCGGGCCAATTTTTTGTTTTGTCTTGGTGGTGTATCTTTAGGGGGGGGGTGCTAAATAAATTGACGCTCCACAATCCCGAAGCCTACTTTGTACGCCCGAACGTTATATAAGTTTCTACATCGAAACAAAAATACCACAATCCAGAACTAATTGAAATATCTTAAAAACGGCCACAACATAGCGACATTTTGTCAGCATCCAATGTACATAATAGAAAATACGCGCAGTATACATATCAGTTCTAAAGAATATCTAAAAGTCTGGATTCCACATCTATGTAAATTCGTAACGAGACTTATAAAATTGCACTTCAATGAACCTTATTTCTTTTAATACCACTGAGATACGTAAAAGACAAGGAATAAAATCTTTTATCAATCACTCTATCATCAAATATGACTTTGTGAATATTTGTATCGGCCAATAAGCGATTATATAGCGATCGTAGAAATTTTCCGAATTATGTTTTATAAAAATTCGTTCATCGACCCATTGCAACTCATTCATTTTTTAGTTAGTTAAGTTGGTCCCTCAAGATGGCTTTAAAAAAGTCCTCATAGAGGCTTGATATGCTCTTTTGCGTATCTTAATCAAAGCTGGAGACATTTCTGCAAGGTGTACATGTAGTGGGTACAGTATTGATATTTAATTGAGAACCAATATTCGTTTTATTATTTTTTCTTTCATCATTTTGCTAAAAATATAATCTTAAAAATTTAAATTAATCCGTCATTCTATCGGGCGTAATACGTTTGCGCCCTGAGTTAAATTAGAATCTGGTCTATAAATCATCTCATCTTAAGGTCAATGCTTCTTTTGAGTATATGATCAATTGAATTTAATTTTATCTTGTTACAAAAGCAATTTGAATTTTGGCTGAAACAAGCTTGAGCAAAATATCAATTAGAATGTGGATTCTATCCAAACTTGGCTCTCTGTGAAACGTCAAAAGGTCACCCATGCATTTTGACGTTAATCATTTACTTTGTTTTGCTACGTACGGAAAAATTCGTGCGCCTCAATCTTTCAAAATCCTTATTATTGCAAGTTGTTCAGCACACACAGTTAAATACCCAATTTTTTTAAAAATTAAATTATAATGGATGAAGCTGTATTTCTGACTTAGGTTATAGCGTATAATCTATACTTGGTGCAGTTTTACGCTAATAATAATCCGCTTCGCGGATTAATAAAGCGTAAACTGCCCAATTAGATTTAGTGATCGTATAACCTAGTCAAATTAGCGTTGCATTACCGTTCGTTAATAATGAGAAATAAGCTATCTGACTTTCTGCTCGGTTACATCTGGCGCTGCGCTAGCAGGCATATTCAACACAGGCAATTCATAATAATCAATTAATGAAATGTTTTACACGGGTGGTATTATCGACTTGATAGTTTAAACAGAAGTTCTTCTGCCTTTTCTCCTTGTATTTCTACCATCTTAATCTCGTTAGGAGATTGCATATCGATATCACTGAAGAAAATTTTGCGCAATTTTTTCATCGCAAGGGCAGTATCGTCAGTATATATAAAAAGTCTGCCCATACTTAATCACAAAGCTTGTAAAAGTATGTGTTCACGACAGTATGAGCAGATTTTTCAGTATTATAATTTATTTGAATCCAGTATCGCTGTTTGGTTTATCTCTATTATTTTTATGGCAGACAAAAAGTATCCCTTTGCAAGCAATAAGTTAATTGATGGTCTTATAGGATTTAGCGTCGTATTTGGCCAATAGTTGAACCCTTTCCCAGTAGACAACTCACAATGATACTTAAAATATTAGTAAGAGTTTTATCAGACTTTTTGAGAGCCTACAATGGAATGAAACAGAAATGATTACGTATCTATCCCATGGTTATCATTTTTGGCAGGTCTTAGTTGTTGTTCCACGTCATCCGCGTCGTTATCAAGACATCATTCCGTACTTTATATGTAGAAGATAATGAAACACGTCATGTTAACACAACACAACATAAAGAAGCCTTGATCACTTGAGAACTATCAAGCACAGACACGAAAAATTATTCAAAAAAGCAAGGATGAAAAGACAAGACTGACTCAACAGCAACACTTACAAGAAAATGTAGAGACTAAGCCAAACGAGAGAAGAGAAGAAGAATAAGTGAGGCTGTATTGAATTTATCAGGAGTGATGGCTTACGGAGTAGGTGGAGATGGTAGACAGGGGAGGTAGAAAGCCTGCTCTCAACTAGGAACAGAAAATCATAGATACAAATAAAAGCTGTTTAATAAAATAGTATTGCCGTAGATACAGACATGATAGAAAACAAAATCAGGCAGTAAGGAAGGTCCTACCAGTAAGATGCTCAGTTTGATTGTAATTTTGATTGATTGATTCATTTGGTTGTTTTCGTCTCTTCGAAGAAGTATTTCAATGCATATTGGGCGACATGCCGGTGAAGGGCTGCAGAAATTTAGAATCTATGCTTAGCCTCATTGGTTTTAGGAGTCTGAGAGTTTCTTTTTTGTGTGCCACATTACGTCTGCGAACACGGGAACTACCTCCGTTTACTATAAGGTCATATCCGAAAGGAACCGTGATTCTCATTTGTTAGAAATGCCGGCTTCTTGCTGCCGCACAGGAAGGGCCCAAGATATTACCTATTTTATTCCGACGTCTTAGGTTTGAGCGGCCACGGGGGTTGTGCCCGAGCCCGAGTTGTGCGTGGCTCAACGCCACAGATGTCAGACCAACATCACGAGGCGAGATTCCTTACAACTGAGCTTGCCGGCGCACGGTGATTGTTTTTTGAAAAAATCATTAGTACTCTCTGATGCAAGACTAAGACAGTAAGACTATTAAAATGGAGGCTTCAAGTATCCTAAGTGACTCACTTAGTGCAATTATTCGTACATTTTCCATCAGTGGGCGAGCACCTGGAATTTGAAATTTGAATGACAATTACCTGAATACCTGTGCTTCTGACCACATAAAAATTTTAATGTACAAAATGTTTCTTTAGTAGGATTTAAACTAAAAAAATTGTTACAAGCTATTAAATTAACATAGTTTAGCATGCAGAATTTTTATGCCTTTGTAAACAAAGACTTCACGAGAATTCCGTCCACAAACAGCTCTGACACGTTGAAATATCTTTTTGATAGTTCGATTTACTTTCTCCTTGTGCCAACTATATCATTCTCGCAGCCTAACCTTAGTTTTCAGGTTACGGGTGCTTTGCACATCATGCTGCTTTGCGGCGTATAGAGGCGTATTGGGATAAACGTCTGTGAACGTCTTAAAAAACGTCCCAACTTTGTTAAAATTTTTGAATTTGACCATCCGGTTCGAACGTTTGGTTCAGGAGATAGCAGGTGTTCCTTAATTTTCACTTTTCCAAAATTAAGCTCGAGCTGTCTCTTCCTCACTACCTTTCTAGGCGCCTTTCTTAAATGTTTATTTCAATTGGCTACTTTGCGTATCAACACGCCACACTGTCCTATAAGGGGAACCACAGTAGACGGCTATCGTGGGCTTTCTTGCTCTTCATGTCTGCCCTGTCTAGCCTGAATTATATAGTTTCGTTTTAAATTGGAAGAAGAGACCCCCATGATTCAATTCCTGAATGCTGGATCGCCGAAGGGGCATCTTCAGGTATGCTAGGCCGACAGGAGTATATATCGATCACCGAGTTTGAGTAGCTTACTCGGGAACCGCCAACACGCACCCCGCCACTTCCCTGTCATCAGGCTACACATAGGGGAACAATGTATAACCTCTGAACTTCCTCATAACGCGGACTTTATCTGTCTTATCTTATTCCCTATAGTGTTGCTTGCTTATTTGTTTTCACATATTTTGTTCACGTTCTGCTTGCAATGTACTCTTCCAGATTTTTGAAAACAATTCTATTGATCTTGAGATAGATCCGACTCTACATCTTTAAAAACTACACCTAAACTAGTTATTCTGTCTTTTTTTTTCGTGATTTTATAATATGTATGGTTGTTGGCAATGTATTAAGTACAATTAGAATATCTTGTTAATCCGGCCTATTTGCCGATATTTAGTATTTGAGAGGTTGGAAAAATTCCAACATTGATGGTTTTACTAGAATGGACCGCAGCGTAGGAGTTTCTTCAGGAATATTTAGGATGAGAAGGAGTACGAGTTCGTCAAGTAGCTACGTCCATAAATTGCTGATTGGTCCAGAATTAAGGTCTGGGAAAACGCTGCGCTTCCGCTCGGGAGTGCAGAATCAGATCAGCCGCCTGTTGCTTGGGATACCAGAATAGTACCACTAATTCGGGCTATTTAGGTACTAATTTTCATAACATCTCCTTCGATGGTGTGTGATACTTGCAGTCTTAGTATAGTGGAGTCGAGATTCCCTCGAAGAGAATTCCGCCATGAGTTATTATCCTCCTGTCTACTAAAGACCACTCCTTAAAATACTATTTGCGCGTCTTGTAATCTTATTATTTGTTAGAACGCAAGGTATATACCTCATCTACTTTTTTTCATACAGTTAATATTCATTCGATTGGTAAACTGTTACGATTACACATAAGTGGAAGTGGCATGCAAGCGAACATATCTAAGATTTGCCTTGGAAACACACAACAAAGATTAATTGAGTCGTTTCTCACGCAGACATCTATTCGAAATGAGAAAAAACGTGTGTTAAGTTGCTACCCACAGATGCTAAAAATGTTTTGCAACCCCAAATCACAGTCTGACAACCAACCTGAGTGTTGAACATTGTTATGCTAGTTCAGCATAAATTTTGAAAATGGATTTTATCATATCTTTGTCGAACAGTAATGTTTATGATCAAAACTTTATGTTTTTCATTGAAGAATCCAACAGAATGTTTATCACTATTAGGAATTATAATTTTCGCAGATGGGTCAATCATGAGAGATTCAATAGTTTGGATTTCAATTAAATTTAAGTCCTGAGATCCAATATTAACAGATGCAAAGAAACAAGTCAGATATAAGATCAAGGTTGGTAACACATACGCCCTCGAGGACTAAGATGCCAAAGTTTAGACAATCCTTCTACTGTATTTATTTAATTTCTATTTATATGAACAAAGTCTCATGCATATACTGAAACTCTATCAAAAATCTCCACAGAAAAAAATATGTTATATTTTGCTAAAGCAAATTTATATTCATATTTTACTTGCAATTCATTCGAGGTTTGCAAAAAAATGATTTGAAGATGGCCTCCTTTAATGGTGATCATACCAACCATAAGAATTACAACTGGTGATGGCAAAAACCCAACGTCAGACAAAAGCTAACGTAAGACAACTTATGTTTTGAACAAAGAAAGAAAAGAACATTTAGATCATAAATGTTAGAAGGGTATGTAGATACACGAAGCATCCTCACAAATTGGGGCATACAATCCCACTTTCTTGTTAGAAAATAAGACTGGAAGTTGCGTATATTACATTTGATTTTAGAGCTTTAACAAAGTCACCTAACTTAAAGATTCTTTTCCTTGCTTCTAACATGATAATGATTTTTGTCTAGAGATCATTAGAGCAGCAAGCTTTCTTTTAGTGCCCTTGGTATGCTAGCAGTTCAGATCTTGAGATACGTCAAGACTGTCCCACATAAGAATAGACTCACAACATAAGATCTACATTATATTACAAACGATTCATGGTTGGTTCGTAACACAAAAGGCTACCATTTGGTCTGTGTATAGCCACCTGGCACGATTTTAGTAGGGTTTATTCAGTCTAGTATTACCAA
>CAJDSM010091616.1:689-14570 GCA_903981925.1 Ostrea lurida
AAATTTAAAAAAATCAAGTCAGAAAACATAAATGTTGAATCCTTTTAATGCTCAAATTCTCTCTTTCAGTTTCTGTTTCAACATTAATGCTTTTTACAACACAAACATAAAATGCCATAAGCAGTATCCTTCAGCCAAGGTCTACTTTCAAACCACTTTTGAGAAAATGATCGGGATCTTTTGGGAGTCATACTTCCTAAAGTAACCTTTCGGGTTACCTTTTTTTTCTTAGGGAAGCAAGCCACATCGGATTAAAGTGCCACCCTGTTGAGATCCAGGTTACAATAGGTCTTCAGTACCCCTTAGTTTTCATAAGAGGCGACCTTCAGATGAAAAAAAAATTGTGGTCCCATGTCACAGCAGGTGTCACCCACAGCAGATTTTGCTTGCATTGGCAAATGGTTATCCACAACACTGCTAGTAAGTAGTCTGCTTAGCCTGTGGAGGACAGTGAATTTTAGGGTCAGTGAAAATCAAGAAGTTTGATGATCTTGTATTAAGACCTTGTTAATCACATTAAATAAAATGTTGGATGCAGGTACTCTAAACACCTTACTGTATAATTTTACTATCAGAATAAAATTAAATTGATATTAAAATAGCACATAATTATAATAAGTGTTAAGACATTGTGGGTCGTTGTTTGAAGTAAATACTTGTGATTGTCAAAACAATTTATTACCTAAATTTTTGTGAAAATTCACTTACAACGTGTTGACACATTAATGGCCTAATAATCTTTGTTTTTATGCTTGGACTTTTCATTCATACGATACATAGAGAATATTACATATACTCCCCCAATTTCAAGTGAGGACGTCTTATTTTTATAGAGTACATGTATTTGTATTTAGATAATGAAGATGTGTACGTAGCAAGGATTATGATTTTCTTCAATTTTTTCTGTTTTGAGGAAATATTATAGAGTTCATTATGACATAGTCTACCCTTTTAACTCCATGCTCTCCCAGTTTCAAAGCTAGCTAGGACCTTTATAAACAATTTCAATATATGCATAGTCATTAGTGCAAGGACTTTGATTCTTAAAACTTTCTACCTTTCTTAGATGTTTAAAATATTTACAGGTTTTTTAACTTGGTCAAATTTTAAGAAATATTTCTCACACCAAACTCTTGTTTTGTCGATAATATACACTTTCTACATCACAGATTTTAAGGTATTCAATGTATTAGGACCATATTGTATCAAATAGCAATGGTGACTAAGGCTTCATGACGTTGTTAACTTATATATTATGAATGATCATATAGTCAAAGATTGGATCTGAAATGCAGAGAGTAGAGGAAAAAAGATGTTACTCAAGGAAATGAATCCATTGATATGCTCAATACATGAATAATTTCTATATTTAATACAATTACTTGTATGCAAGCTGTTTCTGTACCAGAAGCTGAGCTCAGTATTATGGGTCTTTTGAAGTGATTTTTAGCCGTATGCTTTTGATAGGACACCAGATCACTTGTACGCTTTGGGGTTATTTGCAGTTGGACTGTCTCAGTTCAATAAAAGTGTCACAGGTCATGCTCTTTGCATGCCAATAAGAAAATATGAAGGGAGAATAAAATTAGAACAATTTATGATCAATACTTCATTTTCAAATTTTTCCAATTTTCCCACAAGCAGTACAAATTACTTCTAGTCTCTGCTGTGATGTAAGTTTTTTTTATTGATATTGAAGTACATGTTGATATTATTTTATTATAATGTAGACTGTAGTACTAGTAGACAGTATTCAAATTTTATTAGCATTAGAAACTCTACTGAACTGACTGTACAGAAATTGTTCATTATTTTTGAGTAACTACGAATGTTAATCAGGTGTTGTATCAACCAATAAACAGTTCACATATTAATGTAATTGTTGACCAATTAGTGCCTAACAGGTTGCATTATCTTGAAACAGGTTAGGGGTACATAAGAAATGAATCTTACATTTTTTCAGGTGATGCAGGTATCGCCAAATTTTAGACAGTAAAACTGCATAAATGACCGAAGCGCATTGATGAAAAGTTTTACCATCTAAAATCTCAGTGATAACCTGCACTCACTCGAAAAAATATAAGGTTTATTTCTTATCATTTAATTTTAATATTACAACAACAAAATAATGTCCATTAGACTTGAATTGTTGTTCAGATATGTGGTCGAAAAATCACCTCAATTCTTAAAAGGTGTTTTAGCCAATGAGAATCGGCGCTAGGTAATCACTTAAAATAAAATTAAATGATAACATATTCTTTTGTACATGTATTAGCCCCTGTAGTGCCTGTACTGTATCTGTGTAAGGCAGACCAGTATATATAAAGGTACAGTTAAGAAATAAATTCTATTTTTGAAAGTACATGAGGGTATGAACTATGATGCTTTATACCAGCGTATGAAGTGTGTTAGTGTTTTACGAAAAGTCATGAGTGTTGCTGTTCATATCCTTATGGTCTCCTGTTGTTTCATTTTGACAATTTCATTTTACTTTCATTTTTGTTGCAATATTCCCCAGCCATTTATAGAGTAGTGCGCTATATTTATCAAAGATTTGTGATTACATATGTATGTATATTGTTCACATCCATTAAGGAAGCATTCTTCTGTGTTTTCTGACATTGTATACTAGTGTTTATGTTTCCTACTCATTGGCTGTAGGAGAGGTCATTCTGAGTTTTAAAAAAAAGTTGTGCCGGAGCTTTTTGTTATAACATCTGGATAGTACAATGTGTTCAAATCATTTCCTCATCTCCATCTTTTCAGAGTAATTTCTGAATCACCAAGCCTTTTTCTGACATGCAGAGTCATTTGATTCTGGACTGGAAAAGAGAAAAAATAAAGGTAAGTGTATTTTATTTATTCATTATTATTAATTTTTTCTCCCCGCTAATTTATCTGATGTAATGCTATTGCAATCTGACATATATTGTTTACTTGAAACAAATGAACAAGCAAACTAGAAGAAGAAAAAATGCACCTGGAATACACAAATGTGTGTATGGTAAAACTACAGACCAGAATATAAAAATGAAATGGGAAGTTGGTCTTCGAAGTTTAGGTTGACATGCCTCTATATGCATGTCAGTCCCCATGGTAAGAAGATTTAAGTTAGCAGTAACTAATGCTACCTTGAATGCTGATCCGTGTTATCGTGCCTGATACCACTTAGAATGGAAATCCACAGTATCAAATCACTTTTGCATGATCAGATGGACAATAAATTGTCACATGACTGGTTGTGGGGTTAGGAGTCTGTAACTGGAGACACAATGCATGGGCCATTCCAGACAAATAAAGGGGAAATAATTGACATAGCAAAGGTAGAGTTATTCTAACAGCCTATGTGTTCCCAAGTGAAAACTTTATTCCTGGCCATTGTGTATAAAAATGAAACCAAATTGATGATATTGGATTAATCATGTGGCTAAAGCTGTAAAAGAATTGAGTAAATCAGAGAAAGGAACAGGGAAACGGCAATCAAAGAGAGAGGAAGTGAGGACGGGATCCGAGTCCAGTCAATATCGGAATCGGAAGTCAATATCGGAATCGGAAGAAGATGGGATGGATTGTAAAGTCTCAGCTAGGCCTACAGGACGTACACACAGCATGAGGTAAGACCGGATAGAAAGAAATGTTTTATTAGAGTATTGAATGTATATCGTCTGAAACCTCAAGACCATAAACTGAGAATAGTCTAAATTTGGAATCCAATTAAGTTTTGAAATGATTTTCATACACAAATAAAATTTTCAGTATACATGTATATTTGTATTTATTTTTTTTTATTTTTTTAATGAACCAGCAATTTTTCGAACATATGCACTAGATGAATCTGAAGATATAAGTACCGGTAATAAAAATTTGGACTTAATTCTATTTTCAGTTGGTCTCGAGGCTTGATATTATTGATATTTTGTAGATAATCAGTTTTAATGATAAGATAATATATTTTAAGAATTATGGATACACGTACATGCTTCTTATTTTCTGCTGGGATTGACATAAACGTAATTCTAGACCACTGTGTTGTATGGTGTGTCTGGTGAATTAGATTAGGACTGTCAGAAAAAGTCATCTCTCTATGGATTAATATCTGCTGGCCTGGCCTGCTGACATTTTATCATAATAACAGAATCATTTATTGGGTGCGATATCCGTCCATAGAGGGAAGTGATTGGGAAATATAACAGTCGGGTCACATTTATATTTCATGAAGAATCTGAATCACTAAAAGAACGGCAACAAGTAGTTTTATTGGTGTATTATCATTTAAGGATGGTAATTGATATAAATATTGCATGTTGGCGGAGGTAACATTGGAATTATCATCTCAAGAAAGTCATCCTTTCAAACTAAGTCAAAGCTGAGGTGACAATGGTTTTTTATACGCCCGCATAAAAAGCGGGCGTATTATGCTATATACTGCTGTCGTCCGTCTGTCCCCATTACATTGTCTTCGCAACATCTCCTAAACCTTTGGGGGGATTTTGATGAAACTTGGCACAAGAGTAGATCACAATGTGGAGATGTGCATATTGCAAGAGGAAGTGCTGTCCAATGTTTTTTAAAAGGAGTTAGGACCCTTGAACTTAGATTTTCTATGCGAAATACTTTGTCTTTGCAACTCCTCTAACTCCTGGGGGGATTTTGAATGAAGCTTGGCACAAAGAAAGGATCACAATGTGGAAATGTGCATATTGAAGGGGAGTGCTGTCCGATGTTTTTTTTTAAAGGAGTAGGGCCCTTGGACTTAGGATTTCTATGCGAAATACTTGTCTTCGCAACTCCTCCTAAACCCTGGGGGTGTTTTGATGAAAGGGAGTTAGGGTCCCTTAGTCAAGAATATATGTGGGCTATCATGTACCGTTGGCGGTGCCTTATTTTTCAAGGATGACAACTTCCAATGTTAATATCATTTACATGCAATTGTTTATATTATACTTGAATGTTTAAACTACATGTTTTACAGCTTGCCAATTTTAAACAAAGCTTTGTAATGATAATTGATCATGAATACCACACATGAATTTTATGAAGTCAACATTTTTCGTAACACTATCCATTGCTAATAATGTTACCATTGCACAGTACTTTCCATACTGAGCTGGAGGGTGTGGTTTTATTCATTGGGGGGGGTGCGTTTTATCATTCGGAGAGTGATATTATTTCTCAACCAATACAGAGGTCAACTATATATAACTTTGTTTATCAGTAAGGAAGGAGACTTGTGTAATATCAGTTTTGTGTTTGTTTAGTGTCCAACAGCTGACTTATTGATAAAGTTGGTCATACTTGTGATGCAGATGCAAGTTAAACATACGGTTTATTTGCAACACATTATTTCTTGTTCTGGAGTTCAAAGAGAAAATCGGAACTTTTCTTCAGAAAGTTAAATCAAATACATGTTCTGGCTGGAGTAGAAAATATTTCTACATTTATTTCTTTGAGCATCTTGCCATTTATTAATATAATTAAATGCTAATAATATGATGTATTTTGCAGGAAAATGCATAATCTATCGAAATTAAAGCAGGAGAAAGCAATGTTGATAAAAGTCAAATTTTGGATAGTAAATTTCTTGGAACTATCTGTATTCTGAATAACCATAAAATCATTGCCATTTTTATATATCATCTTGTAACATGCATTTTGAGATGTGACATTTCCTTATCATTAAAGCTCTCAGCGCTAAGAAGCATCTTGAGATTTGTTTAAGGAGGAGTTAGACCTACTTGAGACATGCATTCTATACATTAAAAGTCTTCCTAAAGCGCTGCACTTTATAAGAGGTACTCTCAGGATAATTAAGCATTTCCTCTAACCATTATTAGAAATTGTTGAAGTAAGGTCATTGTGAAATTGTTAGACAACTTTTGAAATTTTTTAATTAACACTTAATTATAGGTGACAATATGGCCAATGTTTCCTGGATATTTACATTTTCAACTGTTCGACCCTTTGAAATTTTGATTTCCCTATCTACACAACGGAAGTAATTATTTCTCACTTGCATGCAAATGAATGTGGTTCAGTGGAAGGAAATATGGAAATTGATATAAGTGAATTGTATTGTATTGTTCAATTTTTTTATTTCGGCAGCATTTTTTTATAACTGGTATTGGTTTTACAATGTATGCTGTTGCACAGCAAGCAACAATTGCATAATTTTATGTATTGAGCAGATCCAGAATATTTTCTCGGGAAATGGGTCCAGCCTATGTATTTTGAGATGTGTCAGTCCAAAACTACAGGACTGTACCGTTATTTTACACAAAATTGTACAGCTGATTTAGTGCATAAGAAATAGGCGAAATATATATTAGAATAACATTCGAGGGATGGTGAGTTTGCTCTAGATCCCCCCCCCCCCCTCTATAGGTGCACCTGATAGTAACCTCTACAATGTTAGAATTTTTTAGCTGAGTTGCACCGCGTCTGGCACTCGCTATTGTTTTGTGATGGCGGACAAATGGGCAGGAGGCGTCAACAATAAGGTTTCCGGACGATCACTCAAAAAGTTGTACATCTGAACTTTGGGATGTGTGTACATATCAAGTTGAAAACCCATGATTTTCTAGAAAATTGCCGGCCCAAGGATAAGTGTCAGTGACCAAAAAACTCCGAAAAATCTGAAAATATGGGGGGGGGGTAACTAATTTTTTATGCCCCCAGAATCTTCAATTCGGGATATAGTTTTTGGTCTGTCCGTCTGTCTGTTGTCCGCAATACTGTAACATTGGCCATAACTTTTGAAATGGCAAGTGATGGACTTTCATATTACACATGTGTGTTCCTTATGACAAGCCCTTTCTACTGGTACCCAAATTTTTGACCTCCTGACCTTGAAAGTTTGACTTACTTTTCAAAAAACTTTAACATTGGCCATATTTTTGAATGGCAAGTGATGGGACTTATCAAATTTCACATGTTCCTTATGACAAGCCCTTACGACTGGTACCAACATTTTTGATCTTCTGACCTTGACCTTGAAGTTTGACCTACTTTTCAAAAACTTAAACATTGAACATAACTTTGAATGGTAGTTGATAGATTTCTCATATTTCACAGTGCATAATCCTTTTGGCAAGCCCCTTTCTCTGGCATGTGGATCCGGGGCATCAGTTGTTGTTCACAAACACATCTTGTGTACTCGTAAATATTTGTTAAGATCATTAAACAAATTTTAAAGTTGTTTAATTTTGGGAGATCTATATTACATTAAAAATATATGTCCACAAGCCCTCAGTGGTCATATACACAGACAAAACCTTTGAGAATGTTACTTGCAGATCGGCTATAAGATCCCTGATGCCTTTTGATTTTAGTGATTATTTTAAAGAATGACATTAGAACATTGTAATTGTTCATGATTTCCTTTGCAGTAATTAAATACTTTAGTACATTTAATGTATTTGCAGATAGTAAAGGATGTTATTCTAGTTTGCTACATTTTAAACCAGAACCCACCCCACCACCACCCCTTTTTCTCAATCATATAAAGCACAAAGAGGGTTTGAGCATTTAAAAAAACTATCTCAAGAATCCCTGTTCCAAAATTTTTTTAACGTTCCATGAAAGCTTCCTGACATATGATAAATTGAATTTAAGTTTTTTTTTAAATCATGGAGGGGGGGGGGATGTGGAATATGATGGGCCCATTTTGTGTATAGATTTGTTGGGGGCCACAATTATGGTTAAAAAAAATTAGAATGAAGAAGTTGATAAAATGTCTTTTACAAGTCACACATGCTGAACAACAAAGCAATAAGAAAATCAAATTGATTATTGGTCATTTAATATCAAGTTTTCATAGCACAGATGAAAGTGACATGGTTATTTCAGTGTGTCTATGAATGCAGAAACTAAAGGGCTAAACCAATGGGTTGAGGGGTTGTAAATAATGTAATAAACAAGAATGTAGAAATCCATTATTTTGGCAGTGGCTATGACTTTGTTTGTGAATATCTAATTGTACCTTTGAAATTGGACACCAGGTGCCTGTGTACTTGAATCTTGTTAGGGAAACCATCTCTTTTTTTTCATGCTCATTACAAGGTTTTAAAACAACAAATGATATAGATTTAAGGATCATACATGATACAGTGACTTAACACAGTGGTGCGTTTGGACCGTATCAAGCATATGGTTTCATACTTGCTAGAAGTGATAGGTGGATAGATGATTCCAAATATGTATCTGAGACAAAATGTCAATTGACAGGTCATGGTTATAAACCCAATATCATTTTAACAATGTGGTGGATACCATTGAAAGTTGCTCAGTTCCAGTCTCATACTTGCTACAGAGGTGACAAATTGTTTGCTGGTCAAAGGTCAGGGTCATAAATAGGATCCAGTTTAACAATGTTGTGACTTATGAAGAGTACTGTTTTAGGTTCAGTTGATCACATACTTGCTTCAGAGTTTGCAGATGAAGAGAATTTCTCTCTAGGTCAAAGGTCAGGTAATGAATAATTATCCAGTTTAACAATGTTATGGCACCGGATGAGGAGAACCAGTTTAAGTTTCAGTCACATAGTACTTCCACAGGGATAGCAGATGGAGAAAAGATTCCTATTCATTTTCTGGGTCAGAAGTTAAGGTTATAAGAACTATTCTTTTAGCAATGTTGAGATACCATAGAAAGTTAGTTTATCTCAGTTGCAATGAGTGTATTTGTCAAAGGCTAGCTGGGCCAATTATTATAGGGCATACAGAAAAAAATAGGTCTGTCGTGAAATCATTTAAAGTGCCACCATCTTAGCTTGCTGCAGAGATTGCTTGTGGTTCAGAATTGCTTGTGTTGAAGCTTTTTAAAAGTTGTGTTAGTAGATTAAAAATATCTAGCTATGTTTCAGAGTATTGATGGCAGTCGATGTTTGCTTGAAATTCAATAATAGCAAAGTAAGATTAGAAGATATGATAGCATTGGTGTGAGCACCTATCAAATATCTCCTACTTGGTGCTGTTATTCTTTTGGAAATTCAAATTCTATATTTTGAAGTATTTTATGCCCTCACCTTGAAATGCTGCATGGGGCATGTGGTGTTACCGATCCCATCTGTCGTTCATTATCATTCAGTTTCCATTCATTATCTTGCTACTGATGCACATATTCAGCTGAACTTGTATAATATAGATAGACATTGTAAGAAATACAGATCAAGTTCGTATTTGTTTCTGGTTGAATAATTGTTGACAAAGTTAATCTCATTGGGACTTAGAAAATGTCAGACAATTGATAATTTCCGACTCAACCATTATCAAAGTCATACTTGCTAATTAAACACTAAAGTTCAGGATATAAATGTGTTGCACAGGTCTTATTTTGGCTCGTGCTAAATAATTTTGACAGAGTTGTGCCCCTTTGACTTAATATATCTAAACAATTCACAGTTCAATCATACTTGGCATTTGGATTAAAAATTGGTGTAGATATATCTTGAGAATATGCATTTCAAGTCGCTTTGTGGTTCAGGTCAGCTAATATTGGTAGAGTTATGCTCCTTGGGACTTATTTTTTTTTAAATCATAGCTTCACTCATTATTTCACATTGAAAGTTGTCCTGAAATCACAGTTCAAGTTCTCCTATGTTTGTTGGATAACTTTTGTAGAGTTATGGCCCTTGGAGTAAGGAAATCTGAACAATATAGTTATGTCATGAGAAGAGTAAAACAGCAATATTTTTGCCAGCATAAGTGTCATGTCGTTCCAACACAAACACAGTCTATTTTTGTGAGAGAAGAATCAAGAAATGTTAAATATATTGTAGCATGCGGTTGTGAATTATTTTCTGTTGTTTCGTGGATCCTATTAGACAGAAAGAATGTTGAATGACTGAAATATTGTGATAATATGGACATTAAGTGGCTCATTGAGGTCACACAGGATGTAAACAGTTAAACACAAGCTTTTGTAGTATTAATGTTAGGAAATGTCTTTCCTGCTTAGATCAGTAAGTGACCCAGAGAGGTACAGTGTATAGACCATGTGTACTTATTGATGAAATCCTAGTGGAATATTTGATCGTCATATATTCATAATTACTAAACGAATGTTGTAGTGACATGTAGGATGGAGATGTCAGATATTGTTAACTAATGCGAACAAAATTAGCTTCATACGAACGAAAAATTAATGAGGGTTGAGTATTCAAATGCTGGATTTTTTTTTTACTGTGGAAATCTTTTGATGTATGTAATAGTTGTACTTTAAGGAATTGGTGGATCATATTTCCATAACTATTAATATATATTAATTGGTCATATCATGCATTATCTCATTTTTTATGGCAGACTTGCAAGATATCTTTGAAGTTTTCTGTTTAATTGCATTTATTCACGAAACTCATATCATTGATGATAAAGCATATTGTTGAATCTCGCATCTCTGGCATCGTCACATTGATTGTGAAATCCCACATCTAAAAAGGCCTGAAATCAAGAACTCAAGAGAGGCTGTTTTGCTTTTGACTTAAATGAGAGAACGTGTTTTTTTTATTTTTTTTTTTCTTCTTGGTGGGGTGTTTTTCATTGCTGACGTCTTTATCACTTCTGTCAAAAACCCTGAGCGCTGTAGATTAAGTTTCTCATCGTTCTACCCAGCCATCATGGTGCTAGCTGATTGGCTTTCTAATCTCTTTTTGCCATCTCTAATGAATGCATATTCCATAAGTGTTTCATGAGCATCCCCCTGTTAAGAAGTTGTTGTGTCTGTTAATGCCATAATTAATTATTAAATTAAAAAATGTTGTTGTTATTTTTTCCACTCAGTCTTGAGGCTGGCTGTTTTTTTATAGTAAATAAAAGATCGATCACAATTAACTGTATGCGCTAAATTTCCTTTCCAGATTATATATAAGTGTCAAAGTTACTATCTACTGTACAGAGGATTTCGATCACATGATGAGTAACTTTCATCAAGTATATTTTTGAAATACAGAATTGCATTTAGATCTGAAATTTAATATTATAGAAAGTCTACATAGTATAGCATTATCTTGATGGACACTCAAACTACCATACGTCATGGGAAGCAGTGTAAGTCCATAATGTGCTGCAATGGTTTGTTTCGCTTGAACAATATACAGGTTTTTATATTGGGCTGATGCTGTCTTCCTAAATGACACTTACATGAAAAGCAATGGTCTGGAGATTGAAGTTTAATGGTAATTTTGATCTACTTATCTGTAATTGTGCCAATCTTATCTCATAACGAGCATTTTGGTAAAGCTTCACATTGTCAATTTCAGGTATCACATGTAAGCACATCTGCCTGGCGAGTTGGGTGTATAATTCAGTTGAAATCCCATCTTTACGTCTTTTTTTTTTTCAGAGCCAAGAATCTGTATGCTTGATAAGTCTAGCGCTGTTTGTAACCTTTTTCTGTATTCCAGTAACAGTATCTAAAAGGGCTTGCAATGAAACACTTTCTTTGAGATAAGCAATTTTCTTTTCTTAGAAGTTAGAGGTTTGTTTTTGGTAGGCTGTGACGATTGAAATATAAATATTTTAAATTCTGGCATCGTGAAAAAGTTGTTAGATCTGAAGGATGACAGCTGCAGAGAAAGGTTTGTTTTTAATATCTTTGGGGTTTTTTTATCTCTAAATTTTATCAGTGTAGAGGATTTGAACATACTTCTCTGGTATGGTGAGTGCAAATATTTGACTTTTAAATATATATATTTGAGATTGCATAAAGATATGTGGAAATTTAGATGAGATTTCATTATAAATAAGTGTGTAAAACTAACATTTTGTCACGGACATTTTTTGCTAATAGATAGTCTTTTGATGTTGAATAAAAGTATAGGCAATTTGTTGAATTGTGAAGAATTTTTGTTGAGATTTATTTTGGCACACTATTATGCCCGGCACTAGAGTGTCAAATTAATGCAAATAGGAAGATTTTCTTCTCCCTTAAAGTGATATCATTTCTAGATCTTGAGGGGAATAAATCTAACACCTTGTATTCCACCATTAATTAAGAACAGTGTGTCTGGACAAATTTACTTCATAAGGTTGTGTTAGTTGATTAAACCAAGAAGCACATATAACATGTTATACGTGTGCTTTTCGAGAATCCCAATGTTGACTTCTTCATTATGCTCATGTCATTCAGATACAAATATCCATATACATATGATTTATAAAAGATTAGACCATATGTATATACTGAGCAATGCCATGCAAGATGCCCATAATACAAGCTATTGAAACAACCAGAGTTCGTATTCTTTACTGAGTGAAAACCCCAATGGATTTACAATGCAAGTGTCATGTTCTATATGAATCACTGTCCAGGAAACAGCTTGCGTTTATAAAGGGGCCATTAATATTGAAATTGTTATTGACCATAGGTTGTCATTTTTGACAGGTTTGAAGGGACCTGGATAATCATCTTTGGTGTACACGGATGAGTATTTGACCAATCTACACATCTCCTTTTCTGACCATATATGTCTTATCTAGTGATTATTTAACTTTCTGGGCTCTTGTCTGCCAGAATTCACATTGTGTTGTCATTCCTTGCCAAACAGTGGATGTAATTCAGATTAAAAGCTTATTTGTGGAAACTATCTGGACTATTCTTTCTCGTTTATGCCGTGTCTATTGGTCCTGACTGGTAGGGTATGTCTGTCTTGACTGAAGCAGCACCTGTGCCGATGATTATAAGCTGACATTCCCATTCTTCTCTGCTTTTCTATGTATGATAAATACACGCAAACATTACTCTGCTTTTTGTCCTGTCATGATAACTATGATCTAATATGTTTTGTTCTTTTGTTTTCGCCCCCTCCTTTTTCTGTAATGAGATGAACTCTTGTTGGTGCTAATTAGCGTTTTATTGAAAATTGCAGCACCTGTGGCTGATAAATGTGACAGGTTCCTCCAGTCAGATGCTGAGATCTATTTCCATAGTCTGCATTCTGTTAGCTCATTCCAGGTTTATGATATATTCATGTTTTTATATATTAATACTTCACAGCATCTCTTATTGACTGAGATCTATAGAAAACTTACAAAAAAATAAAATCTATCTCAACATGCCTTTCGGATGAAGTAGTGAATTGATTTTTCCACCATCAGACACCACATTAGTAGGAATTCCGAATTGATAGACTGCGTTTTTATTTAATTGAGATACAGAAAACTTGCAGTCTCTATTCACTTTCAATCAAGTCTTTCACTTTTAAGCTGTAACACAATAATACTAAACTAGGTACCATTCTCTTGAGGTGCAGTTACCAGTTTTGCATTAAATATATAGATGCTCAGATAATATAAACAATTCTGAATATTTTTTGGTAATAACAATGGTTGCTCCTTAAATTACAGGTACAATTTTACTTCGTCTTCAGCTCGGGAGTTATTTTAAACTTCTGATGTAGCTATACACATCGGTACTGGCCTGAAAATATGCAAAATTGCTATATTAACTATATTATATATATGATCCAATAATTTTGAGGCATTCGCCTTGGCTGAGACCAGACAAACTAGAAAAAGTCAACTCCATGTTCAATCTGCATTTTGCCTTTAAGTGAGATCTCCAGCATTATAAAGGCCATGAAAAAATGAAATTGTGAATCAATTGATTACCAATAGTATATACGTCTATAGTTAGGATTTGTAGGGAGTTACATTTAGCTCCAAACTCTATGTCCACTTATAGCAGTCCTAAACAATGGTATTTTTTCTGGAGGCGAGTCTAAACGATCGTATTTTATGCCGCAAGTCCGAAGATGGTTCTTGTCTGGACGGCGGTAAGATAGTCTTTTAAACAACTCCAAGATTATATCGATTATTTTGACAAAAGTCTGCTGATTCATTGTATCAAGATTTATGCAATAATACAAAGTACAGAGTAGTTAAACAT
>CAJDSM010091637.1:0-15385 GCA_903981925.1 Ostrea lurida
ATTTGATAACCAAAAGTTTGGCAAAATTCCTATTTCTTTTATCACTTCGGTGACGACCGGATAGTGGCGCAAAGATATTAACCCTCTAGAATTTGTCTACAAGCAAGTCTTAATCTAAAAGTTTCAAGTGTCTGTCTTTTACCCGATAGACATATTGAATTGAAATATTTGAATTTAAGATAGGACAGCCATATCTCACAACCGGAAGTAGATTTTTGCCAATTTCTTTGTACCTCATTTATGTCTCTTCAGTGATGCTCAAACGCGAAATGTTGGAAATTGAAAACACTAAGTAAAACTATAAAAGTGAACAATGAAGTGCAAGACTGGGGATTATCAGAGGAAGTGACGCATTGGTGCACAGTAAACAAAGGTAGTTAGACGAATATGAGACAATAAAAAATCATGGTATGTGCTTCAATGACGGCTGGTACAGCATTAAAAATTGTATTCGCGGAAGTCTAACCATCTCTCTGCCTAAATCTTGTTTTTTAAAATTAGCTCGTAGAGTACCGCTTAGACAAGAAATCCCCATACAGTATAAGTATGGACTATCGTGAAACACCCGCAACATTGTGCTCGCACGTCTTTATTATGCGATGGATTTGAAAAATCGAAATTAGAAATGCCGCCATGTTGATACCATAAATAGTAGTAACGACGATTTCTTTAACACTTACGACAAACTTAGGACGGTCGTAGACTTACGAACGAATTCATCGTTAACTCGTAAGTCCCAACTCTTTTAAAACGGTCGTACATCTTAAGCTATGTCTTACGACTAAGTTTAGACTTACGACCCTTTGTTAAAACGGGCACACTGTATCGTGCAACGCAGTTTCCAATCTGCCGCATGTCAACGTCCTGTTTGACGCGACTTAGAATATTTTAATATGGACAAATTTCTGTAACATTTTTCTCAGGAACCACACAGGCCAGCTCCTGATATTTGTACAGAGTATCAGTATGGAGACCTGTATTGTGTAACGCAGTTTCCAATCTGCCACATGTCCACTTCCTGTTTACGGGCAACTTTTAATTTTTTGAGCAAAACAAATTTGTCATAAGTAATGACTGAGGCCTGAGAACATGTCTTTATGTGTCGCCTGCCTGTGTTAGCGGAGGCGACATATGGGGATCACTTTAGTCGTCGGCGTGTCGTCGGTGTCACAAAAATTTTCTGTCACAATTTTCTCACAAACCACAAAAGCCAGCTTCCTGATATTTGACACAGGGCATCAGTATGGACAACTGTATGTGTAAACGCAGTTTCCATTCTGCCGCATGTCAACTTCCTTTGTTTACGCAACTTCGAATATTTTTAACATAAAAGATAAATTTTTAACATAGATAAATTTCTGTCACATTCTTCTCAGGAACCACACAGGCCAGCTTCCTGATATTTGGCATAGAGCCATCGATGGAGATCTGTATTGCTGTAAACGCAGTTTCCAATCTGCCGCATGTCAACTTCCTGTTTGACGCGACTTAGAATATTTTTAACTTTGACAAATTTCTGTCATATTTTTCTGAGGAACCACACAAGGCCAACTTCCTGATATTTGCACAGAGCATTAGTATGTGACAACTGTATCGTTTACGCAGTTTCCAATTACCGCATGTCAACTCCCTGTTTGACGCAACTTAGAATATTTTAACTTGGACAAATTTCTGTCACATTTTCTCAGAACCACACAGGCCAGCTTCCTGAAATATTGACACAGAGCACAGAATGAGAAATGTATCGTGTAACAGAGTTTCCCAATCTGCCCATTGTCCACTTCCTGTTTACGCAACTTAAATTTCTTTGACATAAAACAAATTTGTCACAAAGTAATGACTGAGGCCTGAGAATCTTGAAATTAAATAAATGTCTTTTATTTCAGATAGAATCTCCACAAATGGCATTCATAACAATATCTCATCTTTCATCTAATCATCATGTTAGAATATGCAATGTTCATTCTGGTAAACTTGAACAAAACTGAATTCTGACACAAAAATTTTAATCAAATACTTTTTTGCCATGATGATACTTAAATGAAGTAATTAGAAGTAGGCAGGCGAACATGTTTCCTTCCTTTGGAAGACTTACCACTAATTTTTCAGGTAGAATCTCACAAATGGCATTTCATAACAATATCTCATCTTTCATTTAATTTATCATGTTAGAATATTGCATTGCCATTCTGGTAAAATTGAACAGAACTGAATTCTAATTATTACCACTTTTTGGCCATGATGATACTTTAAAAGGCATGAGACACGTTCTGAGCTAGAAATGTTAACATTTTAGATTTCCATATTTGTATGTTTTACAGTTTTCAATGCTCATTACGGGTATTTCTAAGGTCAGAAAAATTTGAAGGCTCGAGACTTGTTTTTGTTTACATAAGATTGCTTTACAAAAAATACCATGTTAAAACAAAATGAGATGTGAGAATCATAATACTGTTTACTGTGGAATCATTTTAATTCGTGGGGGCCAATGTTCGTGGGTATCCAAATTTTGTTGGTTCGTGGGACGTAATTTCGTGGGTAATCGATAAAAATGCGCACGGCATAAATTTTATATAGACTAAAAGAGAAATAAAACAGTTTCGTGGGACATAAATTCGTGGAAAGAGTGACCCACGAAATCCACGAACATTGGTCCCCCACGAACAATGATGATTCCACAGTAATTGTGGTCAGAATGAACTTTTAATATGAAAAAAAATATAGTTATACTAGCATATTCAATGTAAGGGAAAACAAAACAAAGGTTCGAGCCTTGTTATACCCCTGCAAACAAGGTTGGGGGGGGGGTTATATAGGAATCATTCTGTCTGTCCGTCTGTCTATGCAGATTCGTGTCCGGGCCATAACTTCTTTGTTCTTTGAGGTTAGGCATACCATATTTGGCACATGGGTGTATCACTATGAGACAATGTGTTGCGTATATGAATGACCTCTGTATGACCTTGACATATTCACCTCAAGGTCAAAATTGTCAGTTTTTTAACATGAATTCCTGTCCGGCATAACTCTTTGTTCTTTGCCATAAACATCCTGTATTTGGCACACATGGATGCATCACATGAGACGATGTGTCATGTACTCTCTTTTGTCTGCCGTCGGTCTGTGCAGATTCGTGTCCGGGTCATAACTTCTTTGTTCTTTTAGGTAGCATACCATACTTGGCACATAGGTGGTATCACTATGAGACGATGTGTCAGGTATATTGATGACCTCTGTGACCTTGACCTCCGTGTCAAAATTATTAGTTTTTAACATTGAATTGTGTGCCGGGCCATTTACTTCTTTGTCATTGATCCTGTATTTGGCGCATGGATGCATCACCATGAGACGATTTGCCATGTACTCTGTTTGTCTGCCCGTCTGCGTGTGTTGATTCGTGCTAGGCCATATATTCTTTGTTCTTTGACATAATGCATACCATATCTAAACATGTGACATATGCATACCATATCTAACATGTGATGTATCAATATGAGAGGATGTATTGCATACATTCATGACAATTAGATGACCTTTGACCATATGGCTTGACTTTTTGACCTCAAGGTCAAAGGTATAAGTTCTTCCAACATGGATTATTTGGCATGTGAGTGTACACCATAAAAAGATGTCACTTACATTCATGATCTCTGTATAACCTTGAGCTCAAGGTCAAACTTATAGGTTTTTTAATATGCATTTGTGTTCCGCCATATCTTCTTTGTTCAAGCTTCAATGACTCAAGTGAGCTAAAATATGTGGTGGCGGGGTATCCTTTGTAGTTTTACTCACAGTATTTCTAGTTTACATAGTGATGAATTGTAAGGCTGTATGTCACTTGTAACTCAACAAAATGACGTTCAAATTTTTGCTGACCATTAGAAATACCCTAAGTGAGCATTGTAAACATTAAAAACGGTCATCCAAAATTTGACAATATTTATCTCAGAACGTGTCCATGCCCCTGTAAATGATGAAGTAATTTTTCAAAGGAAATTAGAAGTAGGCAGGCGACACGTCTTCCCTGGAAGACTTACAACTAAGTTGTGAAAATTATGATTGTTAATTGATAGCACGTCATCTATATACTTATATGCAAGGTTGAAGGACACTGCCAAGTTTTTTGTTTTTATCCTGTAACAGTTTTTGAACAAATTCTGCTTCATATGAATACAAAAATAAGTCTGCCAATAAGGGGGCATGCACATTTATTTCTAAATTCCCGACATTCCGTTTTCTACTACATAATTTCATCACTGATTATTGGACCATTTTATCATGCTGCATTTCAAGTATAGACCAAGATGTAAACAGGAGGATTCTTCAGTCTATGTGGAAATGTGTTGTTATAATATTAGTTTTCTGCGACTTTGTCATTAGTGATTTTTTATAGACTGCTAATCTAGTGTTTTTGATGAGTATTGTATGTAACTAAGCAGTGAAAGACTATTTGAAAGACACATACATGGACACGGTAATAGAAGCTTTTACTTCAGTGTACTACTTCTACAGAGTTTCCAGCAAGAGGAACAGAGAAGCAGCTGTGTTAGTTGATATGGATGAGCAATTTTTGAAGCCTGCCAAGGCAAACGGAACAAGAATTAATGACAGAGTCAAAGATGCTGAGGAATTGGCCAGTAATTGTTGCACTTATGGATAGCTATGCAGACGATGTGTTAAACAAAGCTGAAGACCATGCAAATGCCAAAGGAATAACCAGGAAACTAAAACTTTCTGTACGTTTTAAAAGATGAGCTGCATAAGTCTCCTTTTCCAACGAGAGGACATCAATGTGTGCAGTGCTGTAACCCGCCTTCAAACTGCTAGTGTAACTCTCAATGAAATGGTGACAAAACCTGGTATCAATTTCTGTCAGTTTGATGTGGATGTCATAAATGGTGAATTTTACAATCAACAGCTGAAAAATGATCTGGATGCATATAAAGTGCCGAGGTAAACAAGGTGTTAAACGTAATCAAATCATATATACAAATTGAGTGTAGGGCAACACGGACCTCCGACAAAATCGAAGGCAGGATCAGGTACCATGTGGGAGTAAACATCCTCTGCTGACCGGTCACACCTGCCGTGAGGCCGTAGTCGAAACAAAGTAAACGGGGCTACCCGTTGTCAAATCTAGTACGAAAATGACAGTCTAACAAACGATATGAAACAAATCAGTCAACATATGACTTAGTGATAATTTACATTCGTAAACAATGTCCTAAAAGCGACCGGAGAATTTGCGAAATGATGACTTTAAACGAGATTCGTTATAACCCTGCAACATCAACTTTTTGGTTAGTAGTTGGCCTCGCTTTAAAAAGTCCTTATACGCATGCATGGCATGCCCTTGCGTATTGAATCAACTGAGAGACATACACACCATAAGCAGGTGATAGTGGTGCATTACTACATAGAAAAGGAAAATTGACGATTGCAAAGTCATCACATTTATCATAAATACAAATAGGCGAGGGTAACATTGTGTTAAACGTAATCATAATCCCAAAAACGTATACAAAATCGAGTGTAGGGCAACACGGACCTTCGACAAAAGCGAAGGTAGGATCAGGTGCCATGGAAGAGTAACCATCCTCTGCTGACCGGTCACATCCGCCGTGAGCCCGTAGTCGAAATAAAGTAAACGGGATTACCCGTACTAGTCAAATCTGTAGTTGTCAGTCTGCCATTAGAGTCAATATTAAGTAAAATATCCAAATATGAAGCAACCCGTGGGGATCCAGGTTGGAATAGGTCTTCAGCATCCCCTTGCGTGTCGTAAGAGGCGACTGAATGGGGCGGTCATTCGGAAGAGACCCGAAAAACCGAGACCCCGTATCACAGCAGGTGTGGCACGATAAAGATCCCTCCCTGCTCAAAGGCCCTGAGTGCCGAGCAGAGGCCTAAATTTTGTAGCCCTTCACCGGCAATCGTGACGTCTCCACATGAGTGAAATATTCTCGAATGGGGCGTAAAACAATTTATCAATCAATTAATCAACCAAATATGAAGCAGATTCTGTGGTGTCCTTTATTTCGAGTTCGTCAGGATATATCAAATGGACATAATTGTGAAATTTATGATTGTTAAGACATCGTCTGTATACCTATATGTAACTAAGGTTGAAGGACACGGCAAGTTTTTTTGTTTTTATCCCGTAACAGTTTTTTAACAAATCCGCCAGCTTTGAATTTTATTTTGAAGAAATTCGAAGATAGGACAGGTTTTCATGCTTACTGTACCGAGCTCTTTGCCTGATGGTGGAGATCACACAACTGATAATGGTCTTCTGTACGATAGCTGACCATTATCGGTCGCAGGATTGGCCGTTCTATTAGTGAGTGTCAACAAAGAAAGGGAGAAAATTTAGGTAGAATCATTCCTTATCAATATGTATAAAGGTATTGTAAGTAATATTACTTTTATCGTGTTTGTATCGAGAAATATTAATAAATGCGAGATATATCTAATTCTGTGTATAATTTTAGTATGAAAACAAATCTGTATGACATTCAATCCATCTTCTTCACTTATAAATACAGTGAATTAGAAAACTACTTACGAATTTTAAATGTCCATGACAGTATTGGAAATTTCATTTCAAATAATGAAATAGAACTTGCAACCTTTCTTCGGACCATCGACATCGAATTAACATTGACCTTAGTATACGATTGATATCATTAAGAAGAACCGTGGATATATCGATACCATTTTCAACATGAATCACTAGACACCGGACTCGCAAGGTGCGGAATAAAAATGATACAATTGTACACGCAATATTCATTCATTTTCTCACTTGTGATGGTGATTTGATAATCATTCAATGACAGTAAAGGACGTGTGCTGTAGGAGTTGGGCTAATGAGTTTGACTACCTCAAACAGTGGTTGATTTACACGATTATACATATGATCGGGATACGAAATTTAACGATATTGTAGAGAAATACGAAACTAGTCCCTCTGAGCTAGTCCAGTACATAGACAGAATACAACAAAGTCTTCAAGCCTTGGAAACACATTTATGTACAATGGATTGATTATTCGTTTGCATTTCGTTCCGTAGAGAATCTTTCACTCATATTCGGTCGTCACCAAAGCCGGTGAAGGGCAGAAAATTTAGACCTGTGCTTAGCACTAATGGCTTTTAGCAGTGAGGGTTCTTTTGCATGCGCACCACACCTGTTGTGATACAAGACCTTCGTGTTATTGGTCGTACCTGAAAGACCCATGATTCTCACTTCTAAATGCCGAGCTCTCGGCAAAGGAGCAATTACGCACTATCTTAGGTTTAAGGCGGCCAGTCCGAGCACGGGGCTGCTCGAACTCAACATTCTCCCGATCACGAGAATAGAGTTCTACCACTGAGACAACGCCACCGGTCTATGTACAATGGAAACCCAAAACAACCAAATAATTGACCAATCATGTGCAGTTATAGTGATTGTGATTCTCGAAGCAATATAAATTGGCGAAGTTAACATTGTATAATTATTAAATGTAATCATAATCCCTGAAAAAATATATACAAAATTGAGTGTAGGGCAACACAGACGTCCGACAAAAGCGAAGGCAGGATCAGGTGCCATGGAGGAGTAAGCATCCTCTGCTGACCAGTCACATCCGCCGTGAACCCCTAGTCGAAATAAAGTTAACCCGGGATTACCCGTTGGCAAATCTAGTACGAAATTGACATTCTAACAAAGGGTATGAAACAAATCAGTCAATTTATGACTTAGCTGTAATTTGTAATCGCAAACAAGGTCATTACAGCGACCGTAGAATTTGCGAAATGATGGCTTTAAACGAGATACGATATAACCCTGCAACATCAACTTTTTTGTTAGTAATTGGATTCCCTTTTTTAAAAAGTCCTCATACACATAGCATGCATTCGCGTATCGAGTGAACTGGGAGATATACACACCATAAGCAGGTGATGGTGGTACATCACTACATAGAAAAGGAAAATTGACGATTGCAAAGTTAATGTCATCACACTTGTCATATAATGAAGTTGTCGGTCTGCCATTAGTATTGAAGAATATTCTAACCCGGTTCCACGGGGTCTGGGGTATATGAAACCATGTAATCGGTACAATGGTGCACCATATGACGCAATTTTACTGCATTCATATTGCGTTGTGAGTTTTACTGTAAAATATAAATGAAAATTTGAAAACTATTTTTTGTCTGTAACCAATATTTATCTATCCTGTTCAGAGTTAAAAGTGAGTACATCTGCAACGTCCATCGATACAATGGTGCTCGCGTCCATGGTCACATCGGCCGCCACAATCATCTTTACCAGAGCAGGTTCCTAAAATAAAAATGATGTAATCTTCCTCAAACTGAAAAGATGAATACAACGAATCGAATATGCATGAGAGCACATAGTTTGCTGTCGTGAAAAATGCATTACAAAAATAAATGGTGATAAAAGCTTTATGGTTCTACTGAATCTTAGAATACCACATCGCATTATGCAGATGATGGATCTCTTCAAGTCACCATACACTTTCATGGTTGGCATTTCAACTTTCAGTTTGAAAATGTTGAGTTAAAAACAAATTTTTCCCCAGGTCCCCATAGGAACATAGATAATATGAGCCGTATCTTTTGCATCGAGGACAGAGATGAAGAAAAGGACCAAAATTGATGTGACCGAAGTCGCTGTTGGATAAGATACTGATACAAAAATAACTACTGTTACGCCAAAATGTCAGTGTTCAGGAAAGTTAAAAATACTCTTGTATAAAAAGGCAATAGGTTTGAATTTTAACCAATTTTAAATTGAAAGAAAACATTAGATTCTCATCTGAACAATTATATATCATTTAAACGATAATGAAATATTGCACAAAATATCAAGCCTGTCCGATAAGCCACATAGCTATTGAGAAATATTCACAAACTTTTCACACCCTCCATCCCTCGTTGATCCACTAAACTTTTATAAGGAATAACAATTGGACCCTTCTGACTCGACAATATGTATGCATTGTATATTATTTTTACGTCCCGCTTGAGTATATTTCACTCATGAAAACGTCGCCATTACCGGTGAAGGGCCTGTGCTCGGCGGTCATGGCTTTTGAGCAGGGAGGGATCACCTGCTGTGACACGGGCCGGTCACATCCGAAGGACCGCTCCATTTAGCCACCTCTTATGACAAGCAAGGGGTACTATGGACCTATTCTAACCTGGATCTACACGGGTACGACAATATGTATATCAGCAAATGCTGACGCATTGTATAAAGTTTCAAGTGTATCAAATAAGCCATGTAGAGAAGTGTTCACAATCTACTTTACACAATCGATCCGTCTTAAAGAATTACGGTATTTATTTAAAGGAAATCTACATTACCTAATCACGAAACCGAATAGTATACGTTGTATACCACAACCACTGGCTGTTGTACACAATGCAAACTAATCAGATTAGTTTATTTCTATACGTTACATACCATCACCACTGGCTGCTACGGTGCACGTGCATTGATGTTGAATACAGTGTAAAGTTGATCCTGTATTACAACCCGTCACAGTACAGTCTCTGTCATCTCTGCACATCTCTGAGGAAACTAAGGGAAAAAAGGATAATGTTTAGAAAAGGAGCACTTCAACTATTATAATAAATGTTCTTCTCATAGCGTCCTTCACCAGTTTAATTGCCCGAGTGGAAGAAGGCGTTGGGATGGCAAGTTCCTAATTTTCGATGTACGTCCCATCTGAAAATGTTTCTCTCGTACTGAAATGTCACGTCAAGTTCCACAAATTTTGATCTATATTTAGCGCGTACGGCTGAAGCAGTGAGGGTTCTTTAACATGCCAATGCCTGCCACGACACGGGATCTCTGTTCATAATGTCATATCCTAAAGACCCGTGGTTCTCGCTTTAAAAGAACGAACAACCACCCCCTACATATGGACGTCTTAGGTTTGATCTTCCGGTCACGCGGTCCGAATGAGGTTTGAATTTCCGACCTTCCGGTCACGAAGCGAATGATCTACCACTGAGTTACGCGATCGGCGAAATTCATCAAAGCATATACCCAACTACATGTACAATACACATCAGAATTACATGGGGGAAATTGTTTTTTGCAAATTTGTGTTCGATTACCGTATATCGCCTGTAAGTCGGATTTTTAAGATTAAAATTTTTTGTCCAAATATATACATGTAAGGCGAGTCCTAGGGAAATCAGTATTTTTCTAGCCGGCAAAATGTATCAATTTTTAAAACAATTCCGACGATCATCGTCCAGACAAATAAGTCTGGACATTAAAATATTAAAAAATATCATTGAACAGAGGTAAATAATAAGAGAATTGACGTGATATTGGTTTTTGTAGAAAGGATAATTAAATACCGGCATCACTTTTCAAAAGTAATTTTTGAAACGGGGAAAAATCAGGGTAACTTTGATTTGAAATTGTCAACCGAAAAAGTTGTACCGATTTAGAAGCGGGTCAGTGGCAAAATCCTTCAACATGATCTCAAAAAATACAACCGACTTATAGACTAGTATATACGGTGTAGGTATAACTGATAATACGATGGCCATAGAAAAGGTATGATGTAGCTGGATATACTTTCCATGTTCATGGTAGTTTGAGTTCAGTTTGCATGAGCTGTGAAATTTGATTCTTTTGAAAAAGCATACATCTTTCCTAAATCGTGCACATGAAATTCCACGGATATCCCTTTGTGAAATAATGTGTAATAGTGCACGAAACATTCCGCGGACATCTCTCACTAGAGTAATTGTGCACGTGACATTCCGCGGGAAAATTATTTAAGATCATCAAACGTTTTTACTGATGAAAATTGTCACGATACAACTCCTTTGTAACTCAATTCGGTCAAAATGAGTTACATTTGAAATTTTGGAATTACAGTGATGACGTTTACAAGCCACTATAAAATGACCATTACTACTCATTTTGTAAGAAAACACCACAGAAAACGTCTTCGTCACACCAAACATTTATCACTCCAGTGTGCTTAAATGACAAGGGATTGTCAAAATATGTTCCAGTATGCACAAATGATAATATATTGTCAAAATATGCTTTCCAAATGAAAAATTACATATTTATTATCAATACACATACGTTACAGGATTCGATCTAATAACAGGTTGTATTTGCGAAAAAGATTGTTAAAATGGCCATGGAAAGGTGAAGATAACGAATAGTGATCAATCTCGTAAGTCCTAAGCGGAATGCAATCTAAGAGTTTGCCTAACACGGACCCCTTGCTATACCAGAGGTTGGTTCGGGTGCCTACATGTAGGAGGAGTAGTATCCCCTGTTAACCGGTCATACCTGTCGTGAGAGTAATCCGTAGTAAAATTCAGGGCACAACGAACGCCCTAACAATTGGTGCGAAACATGTCAGACATCATTTTACCCAATGACAAGTTCAATCGGAAAACCAGAGCGTTATAACGACCAACAAATTATGAAATGTTGACTTTATACGTTACTGTTGAAACCACTTCAACATTAAGTAGCCTACTTCGATTTGAAAAAAAATGACCATACGCAGAACAAGTTCTGGCGTATCGAATCAGCTTAGAGACATAAACACCACATGCAGGTGATGATGGAATGTTGTGACATAAATATGGGAAGTTGATAGAGAAGCTTAAATCATCCCATTTATCATATAGTTCAGTTGTTACATGTAGTTGGCCGTTGATGTCTATGTTCAATAAAATCGATTGATTGACCTGCTGTGACACGGGACCTCGGTTTTTCCGGTCTCATCCGAATGACCGCCCCATTCAGTCGCCTCTTACGACACGCAAGGGGATGCAGACATGGAAGATGTCTATGTTCAATAAAATATCTAGGTTCGAAGCAACAGTTAGAGATTATGTCTTTTTCTGTAGAGGATTTTAAAAAATAAATTCTGTCTCGTAAAAAAATATAAAAACAGGTCGGCTAACAAAGAAACACAATTCGTGTCCATGGGAATTGCAACATATTTTTGGAAGACCTAATCACCTATTGTCATTGAGGAACTCAAGCATTTCAATGCATAGAATCAAAGTGGATTTCAAATTTACTGGAATACATAGAATAGAATACATTGTCGCTGAAAACCTTAAATCAAAACAAGTTAATTGTGTTTCAAAACGCAAATTTCAAAGTACCTGCAACAATGACAGCAGCGAGAACGAAGATGGCTTTCATGGTGTGGAATTTGGTTGGACGTGTAGTGTTCTCTATCTAAATGTTGTGTTATATATACTCCTCGATACGCAGGACATGATTACGTTGGCGAGTGGTCACGAAATCAAGAACTCGCCGTGTCCCAAATAACCATACATGAACTCTAAGTGACGATTATTTCGCAAAAAGTTCAAGGTGATATATATTTGTACATGTAACGTAAACCGTCCCTATCTCGTCACCGTCCCAAAGTCGTCACGCACTTTTCTCGTATTCTCCGGTTATTTTGCAATCTACATGCTTGCCATGCGGTTAATTTTGAAGGGGAAAGTATACCATTTTGTTTTAGATATTCCATACAATAGTTTCATTCTTTTTATAATAACAAAATATGATAAAAGACGAACCCCTTTAAAATGATAGCACCATAGACTTGGGCGATGGAAACGTGGTTTTCATAGACTTCAGGGCAAAGGGTATATTTGACGCCATGTGCAATGAAATAGCACCATGTTTTATCGTGATCATGAGCAAACTAGGTTGAGTATCAATTTAGATTTATTTTTTCCTGATGAATTGAGTTTGAATTTACGCCAATATTCAAGTACATTTGAACTGACGACTTAAAGACAGGCTTTGCGACTTTAGGCCGCTGTTATATCGTGCTATAATTACATCAACCTTTTTATGAACATGCATTGCTAATATTGTAAAATTTTTACTTTTCATGTTCTTTATTTTGTTTGAAACAAAAGGATATCTCTAATGATGCCGTATATGTCCGTCCGTAGCCTTAACCATGTCTAAATTTAACATCCGTGATCAGGTATTATATGGCTTCTTGCGAATTCCGATACTTGATACGTAATGCAATAGGTCTTACAAAATTTGTAAGCCTCTTGATTTTTCAAGGTCAAAGGTCAAGGTCGTAGTTGAACTGAAAATATCTAGATACGTCCACCATGCTGCCTTTATTTTAATTCCTCTTTGAATTGGTTGGTCTGTATGTCCAACCTTCATTCCGTACTTTAATTTCTGTTTTTACCTTTTGAACTATGGTTCTTTGGTGTCAATCTGCAGACTCCTTCTGTATTTTTTTCATGTCTCAGAATTCAAAGTGAATTCGTTCTATTCGTAGTCTGAATTTAAAACCTTGTTGTGATTTTATACAATGTTTATATGTATCGTAATTGACCAAAAGAATCTCCACCAGAGGAACGCGGGCGAGAAAAGCAAAGCTTATAAAGCCGTACACTTGGACATGGAACAGACACAAGCTAACGTTAGTGAAGCATAGAAAGTTCCTTGAACAACACTTTCGTCACTCGTTGAGAACATCTTGATTTTGATTGAACTGTTAACGATACATGTTCATCAATTTGAAAATTTGAATTGAAATTAGGTTTCTGTATTCTGTGGGTTTTTCCTTTCAAGGAAGTCAAATGATGTAAAGGCAAATGCATGTATAGACGAACAGTGATCAATCTCGTAAATCCTAAATAGAATCCAAACAAAATTGCTGGCAACACGGACCCTGAACACACCAATGGTGGCATAAGGTGCCTAGGAGGAGTAAGCTTTTCCTGTTGACCGGTCACACCCGTCGCGAGCCCATCGTTTTGTTCAGAAAACGGAGATATCCGTAATCAAATTCAGTGCATGAAAATTGCAAGTGCTACGGCACACTATAGACATTATTTGACCCAATGGCAGGCCATACTTGAATTTAATCGTTTGTCGACTTTAAGAAGGGTGGTATGGCGACTTTGGACGGTACCGTCTTTATGTCGACCCTTCTCGTCTTTGATCGTTAATATATCACCTTTATAATGCAAGGAGTGTTTCTAAACTACCGCATTAGGCTTCCTCGGTATTTTCGTAAACTGTCTGTGCTAAACATAGACGGCCTTAGGTCGTCAGATTGTAGAATTAGAGCTTCAAATACACACCCGTGGACGAACTTAGGGACGGTTTACGTTACCGTTCATGAAATCATCTTAATTTCATTGTTTTTATTTGAACGTTCCATTAAGAGTATCCTTACCAGAGAGGTATCATTGATAAAGTTTAAGGAGAGGAACACCTATTTTTAATATAATGAGGCCTATTTTAAATGCCTAGGTTAATAAAAAAAAATATTTTAACCCAGGGGTTGTTTAAGAAATTAATAATTTTAATGCCAGGGTATGAGAAGTAAAAACCATGGATCGTGTTGTCGATAAATTAACTTGTACTGCACGAAATTGATAGGGTAGGAAGACATTCATCTCAAGAGGTTATATGTTTATTTTATAAAAAGCATATGTTTATTTTTCCGTTTCTCCCTAACGTTTTGTGTGATTGATGTGGAACATATCTTTATGTAGATTAAGGTATCAAACTACATTGACAGAATAAAGTTATCTGCTTTGAATGTTGTATGTTTGTAAAATTTCTACATTTTGTTTTATTACATAGTGCAAAATTAAGAAATCGAGCGAAATAAAACATTTTTAAGTTTTCATTTTTGATCATTAGCATTATTATTACATAAGGCATTGCAATGAATTAAATATATATTATCACGCGTTAGAGTTTTAATTAAATGTACAATTGCAAAAATATGTCTAAAATTTACTATGGAGAGCAAGGTCTGAGTATCATGAACATTGTGCGATATTTGTACATTAGGACTGGCACAATTTGTGGGAATACACGTATAATTATATCCATATTAAGCCTTGTGGGACTATGAACAGATTATTGGGACTATGAAGATACCTGTATAATAGCTCCAACATTCTATAACTCTATGTTGATAGCAATACTATAATTATATTGTCACATACACTCGTTTAGAAACGCTATATGAACGCACAAACGACGAGTGAAACGAAAATCAATATAAGGTAGAACACCACATTCACGGTGTGGAATAGGGACGGACTATCCGTGGGTGTTTTTTTTTTTTTTGCGCGTTTCCAGACTAAGCCTGCTCAGCAACGGACTTTAGTGAGCATGCAATGTTTTCATATCATACATTGTAACTACCATATTACTCACAGATTGGCCGTTTGGTCTCAATAGAATAAATACTGTTTTGCATATCAAACGCACTATCTGACAATAACACTGATAGCACTGACCAATCGGACTGAGTGCCTGTTTACGAGAATCCTATACAATAAGAGGCCCACAGGCCTTAACGGTCA
>CAJDSM010091647.1:439-15044 GCA_903981925.1 Ostrea lurida
GAATATATTCCAATTACGTTGTGAACCGCGATGGCAGTTTCGCGATAGTTCGACTATAATAGCCGATGTAGTGGAAAATATAACTCACGTGGAAATTAGTTCCCCCTTTCTTAGCACTGTAAAGGGGAGATATTCGGTGGGGTTTCAGTTTCCGCTATAGTCTCGATTACATTGAGGATCGCGAAAAAAAAACATCCAAAGCCTGTTCAAATGTGATTTGGGTGTATGATTCTAGCTCAGTTCTATCTATCAGGAAGTAAACTTGAGTAGTTGTATCCAAAATGAATTGTATAAAGAACGTCTTTAACAATCTACAAAGAACACATTACAAACATTTGACCCAATGGCAGGATTGAAAAGCGCAAGATTGTGATAAGGCGTTTAAAATTACTCCTCCATTGGCACCTGGATCCTGCCTTCCGCTTTTGATCGGAGTCCGTGTTGCCCAAAACTCTACTATTGTATATATGTTTTTGGGAGACTTGACGCTTTTGACACTATGTTAACTTCGCCTATTATGACTACATCAGAAAATAATATCAAAAAATTGACATGAGCTACTTACATGTAGCTGCACATCTATAAAGCTTCACTTTTGGTTTTATGCACAATGTATTTAAGAACTGCAGAGATGCTCCTTTTGCTGGAGTTTTTGTTCGTATTTTAGGCGAGTCCTACTAACACCCTGGTTAGGAATCTCGCATGGACGGATGGTGCCCCTCGCTATTGGTGTTCTGTTTTTAATATTCTTTAATGGCATGATTATTCAACAACGTCTTATGACTTTAAACAACGTACACAACTATGTCCGCCATAATGATTGGAAAGACAAAATTTCCCTTTAAATTATAAACAATTGTTTCTTCAACATTATGTAGAAGGAACAAAAAAGATGTAAAATCAATGATTCATTAGTTAAAAATTGGCCTCTATCAGAACAGTACTAGATTCTAAAATCTATTGCATTGGCAGTGAAATTCCTTTGTTTAGTAATTTGAGGTTGAGGAAACTGGAGAGAGAGGATATATGCAGGTTTCATGTTGTACATTCTTACAGTATAATGAATACTCTTGAGGCTTAAGCATCGATATTTGAGTTGCCGGACGAAGTAAACGCAAAATTGTCTTCAAACTCTTACCGACCTCATAAAAAATTGCGCCATGTAATGAAATGGCTACATCAATTCAATTTATTTCATCAGTTGAAATTTACACTTCGTAACTTACTATAACATTGCCACAATATTTCAGATATAATCGGACCACACGTATGATTGTGTACAACAATCCAACAAAATGCAATCCACATGCCCATCCGATTATTATTCACATGACGAATCTGGTACGTTATGCAATACATGACGTTCCTAGTTTTGATGGGCGATCAAGCAAATTCGCCAAGAGAAAATCTATCTTTATAATTTTGAAACCGCAAATTTTGGAAGTACTTGAACATTGTTCTCACATTAAATCGTGTGTCAGAAATATTAACCTCTTTAAACGCTGTATTCTTATGTCATGTACATGTACTTACAAGTTTTTTGAAACAATCAAACATAAGCCGTTTAGAAAAAGGTATGTTATTGTACACGTTTCATTCTGGTGATTTTCCATCTTATATTGGAATGCTACAACTTTAATGGTTGATACAATGCTATTTTTTCTATTAAGAAAATAGTCCGGTTTGGTTTATGAAGGATATGTATATCAGATGTACATTGATATTATGATATACAGAATAATGTATGTTCCTAAATTACTGTTTTTAGGCAATCATAACTGAGTGTTACAAATAAAATTACAAGTCCCGTAGTTGTAATATTCATTTCATGTTACTAATATTCATATGACATCTTATGTCGACAAATATATGTAAATCTCGATTTCTCGGTAAAATCCTGATTTCATCGTTGCTCTACATCAATGATAATATATCAATGCCCCCTATTATAAGAATTAGAAAATTGTTCATCAATTCCATGTTCGTCATGTCTTATAATCAACTGGGAGAGTACTCTATATCTTAGATTAAAGAATTATTTCCATATTGGCGTTAAATGGTGTCAACATTACTGGTCTTTTGAACACAATGTTTGCAAACAAAAGACAAATTGATCAATATTTTTTCAAAAAAACTGAAGCATAACATAAATATTTCCCATTTTTCAAGGCAGTGTTATATTGCTAGTGGCTAATTGTTACGGAATCGTCTGACCAAGAAGAGATAGGATCACATTTTCCTTGTTCTTCCATCGATAGTTTTTAGGATGATGCTCATGTAATCAGTTCTCTCTTACCTTGATCATTTTTGGCGGATCCTGTGGTAAACACGGAGCAGATGGCTTGCAAATATAATATAACGGCGCTTAAAATGATCTGCTGGGTGGACGTAGATACTGAACACGGAGATTGCTCTCTGCAGACGACGGCATTGTGTCACTCAAGCAGCGTAGGCTACACCGCAAACCGTCAAGGAAGATTAGCCAATGGACATCCGATCTTTCACCCGCTGCAACAGAAGTGGAAGCAGAAAAACGTTCATGATGGACAGAATGATGATGGGGAAAATGACCGTGAGAATCGCCGTAGCTTAGGACGTCTGCGAAGATAGTTGATGGTGAGATTCCAAGAAATAATCCAGGGACTGGTTGTTCTTGTCTTGCAAGCTTCGGAATCTTCTTCTTCGTAGACGCCAGGCTCCATCTCCATTGTAGGACTGGTGGTACGTCGTATCAAAGAATGTATAATATTCCTTCATATCTAACTGATGCATCGCTTGACATCAATGACATTAAATTCATAAGTACATGCTTCTGTTCGTCAAAAGGTATTTCTGTGTTATCAATTTTGCATGAATGGTATTCTTCACTCTTTTATAACAAGGAAACGATCCTGTGGCTGGAATTGAAAACTTCGTTTTCTTTTACGATTTACGTAAGTCATAACATCTTGTCAGCAAGTTCGTTAATACAGCGATTGACGAACCCAGACTTTTTTGAGCTTGGAATCGAAGGTTATTCAATTCCAAATTCCGATGTATTCAGCGGAGATATTCATCTGCCAATTGTTAGATGACAAATAAAGTTGAGAATGCTGCGATTTCTCGTTCCACCTTTCTACAGCTGATGAGAGAATGACCATGCCCAAATGGAACATTGGTGTAATATTTTAGCACACTGGTTTTCGATACCGTTATCCCTTGAAAGCAAGTTTTGTAGAACAGTTTTCCTGTCACATCTGAGATGTTTCTGAGGTTGGAGATGGTAGAAGGAAGAAGAGTATGACTTATTACAGGATTATTACTGGGGAACGTATTACTACCACTCGTGCATGCGAGTCTGTTCTCCACCTGACATGAGAACGTTGTGCTGCCACCATCAAGGAAATCAAAAGCATGAGTGGAAATAAAGGTGGATCTAGGGACAAGTGTGATGTATGGATAAATAAAGAGATAAATTTCTAATCCATTGATTTTTTCTCTGTTGAATTGGTAGAAGAAACACAAAGAATACGTCAATAACAGCTCTATTCAAGGGAAATACCAAGATTGGTGTAATTTTTGGATATAGAATATGATGAATACTGCTTTTTCAAAGGACAGAGAGTATGTACGTTTGCATCAAAGAAGTGTAAATAATGAATTGACCAATCTCAGCAATTGTTTCCAAACCTTTGTATCGGAATGATATGATTAAATGGAACTCACTAATTGACTGTTAGTTTCATTACGACAATGTTCATTTCGAAAGTTTAGAGGGACTATTTCAAATCTACGCATAACAATCGCATAACAGTCGTAGATAAATCAACAGAAGTTAACTCAAACACATCTTGCATTCCCTTCACATATTTTTCCCAATTACGTTTCGTAAATGTTCATTATGTTTCTACCTTTGTTAGACGGTCATCCTCAGATTTGCTACGGGTAATCCGTTTACTTATTTCGATAAGGGCTCACGGGCGGGTGTGACGAATCAGCAAGGATGCTTATCCTCCATGGCACCTTGATCCTACCTTCGCTTTCTGTCGGAGGTCCGTGTTGCCCTACATCGATTTGTATATGTTTTTTTGTATGATACGTTTGAACAATGTTAACTTTGCCTTTTTGTTGTTAATGATTTGAGTTTTACTGCGCGGTGCAGATATGATTTCACAGCAACTGCAATTTATACCAATGTTATCATACCATGAAACCTGAGTTGCGGTTTTTTTATGTCCTGTAAATTAAGTTCCAGACTCGGTGAACTTAAAAATGAGGAATTTCCTACGCACAACCACGAGCATTTCAGCAAACTTGCCTTTTTGAAATTTGAAAATGAGCATTAGAAGATGTGTTACTTTAATCACTATTTTCTACATATTAGATTTACAACCATATTAATGGATTTCATGTGTTGTGACAACGTGACATATAAATGCTATGAAATATAGGGGATGTTCACTCTCCTGACACTTGATCCTACCTCCTGTTTATATTCATGGTCGTGTTGGCCCAACTCTTGTTTTTGTACTAGTGGTCAAAAGTTCATTACGCTAAACTGAGCCACTTGTCCCCAATCTGATTCCTCCTCAACACTTGTTAGACGAGGTAATTTTATTTCAAGTTTTAAGATGTCATTATAATTCTATACATGGTTCACCAATTTATTTTTTTAAAAATTTCAAGGACAGAGGTAATTTGTGAAATACGTTTACATTCTATAAACCCAGGTAGTGGGTATCTTACTAGAGTATTCGGACTTGATAACGGAAATTTAATTTTCATATACGTCACCAAACATCCCTGAAACGTGGAAAGTATCTCCCTTCGTTTTAGGTTTTTTGTTTGAAATTTAGATTTTTAAGGGTTTTTCTATGAAAAAGGCAATTCTCATGTAGTGTGATCAAGTCGACTACCTCTAGGAAGTACATACTGGTTTATTTATAGCATGTAAACGTATTTCACAAACATTACACATGTCTTGAAATTTCTAAATTAAATTCAATACAAAACAGAGTGGGCAAACACGGACCCCTGGACACACCAGAGGTGGGTCAGGTGCCTAGAGGAGTAAGCAATCCTTGTTACCGATCACACCCGCCGTTGAGCTCCAAAGTCTGATCATGGTAACGCACAATCCGTAGTCCAAATCAGATGTGTGAAAAATATAAATAGAATGCACAGTTGGACTTGTCTGGTTTCAGAATCCGATTCCCAGGTTCCCCCACCCCCCCCCGAGTGGACCAAAGTTGGGTGGGCTTCTGCTTGGAATAAAAAAATTGCATATAGTTCTTTCTTAACATGTGCGCTCGTAGAAAAGATTTTTTTGTTTCAAAGTGGAACTCTTTGGCAGACCCCCTATTCCCTCAGCATTTCCCTGACAGGTTCCGCTAAGACGCGAGCACCTCGAACAAGGGGCATCACAGGCGGTCATCCATCAGTAGCCAGGCGTGCAAACAGTAACCGAGGTACAAACCGAAGCAATGCCGGGGCGGGAGGTACCGGGCATAGGCATTTTGTAGACTAGTCAGAGGGCGTGTGGCACTTGAGATAAGGATCCGCCCAGCAGGAATGAGCTCAAAGGCCCTGAGGCAGAGCACAGGCACCTAAATTTGGGAGCCTTCGAACGCAATGGGTAACGATGTGATCATATGAGGGTGAGGGAGACGTAAAGACTCGAGGAAGGAGGACGTGAGAAAACAATACGATAGAGTTCAATCGAATCAACCTTCTTCCATCCTGGTTTTGATGATCTCTCGATATACGAGTATTTACAATGTATTATCACGATTATTGTTTGCAATATTAAGTGACATTTATCGTATGTTGAGAAAACTGCCTCATAATATAAATTTATTGTATTAGAATTGCAATTCCTCTTCAAATTTTGACAAAGGAATTGCAGTTAGTGTTCACTAGATTTGAAGATTGAATTTGAATCTTAGATGATAAAAAGAAGCGGGTTTGCTTATTAAGCGATAAAAATAGATTTCGTGTGTGTGTCGATGGCAGCTGGGAAGGCCGACTAGAATAATAAACGGAGTAGACATTGGGGTAAAATGTAGTAAGGCTTAATGAGATTTAATTGTTATAAACAAAGGTGCCTGCGGCTCAGGTTGATTGTCTACAACTTGAGCATAACTCGTACAGGGCGACAGATTGCAATTCAATGAGGAAAATGGATTGTCATAATCATAATGAAAGATAATTATTTATGCAAAAATATCGGGATTTATTGACCATAGTGACTTATTTTCAATGCTGTGAACCTGTGTGAAGCTCTTGCACTTCAACAGTCTCTATTCTCATCTTTTCTCCGAACCAGAAAAACCTTAAACCACAGATTATTACCTGAGGCAACTGGCATGACTTCACGTAACGACGGAAACAAGTAGCATCTGCAGTGAGTTTTGTCTCCTTTGTGGTTAGCTTAGTTCGATGTCCACAGTTGTTCTGCGTTTACAGGTGTTCCACGTGATGGTCTCGCCTGTATGATGTAATTGTTCAGCGTGAATGTATAAAATTATTTAGTTGTATAGTTTGAAAGCATAGGAGGGTATAGTAAAGGAATATAACATGAAAAATAATATATGTACTCAGCACACTTCCCCTGCAGGAACTAAAACGCTTCTAAAATTAGAAATATTCACGTAAAAAGCGTACGCGTTATTCAACCAAGTTATTTTGAACACAACTAAGGGAGGAAGTGAAAAGAGCGTATAAGACAGAAATCAAGAAAAAGGACTTGCGAACAGCTCAGCTAAACCGATAATATGCACATTTTTTTATATGCGATCCTTAGATTTTTGGTTTCATATTCTATCATTTACCCTGGAGATTTTTGTAGGCTTCTTCAAACCTTCAGATATTTTGAAATTTTTAACACGTTTTACCTTCTCATTTTGAATCACTCCTCCAGGATATTATTTGAAATAAGAAAAGAAGGAGATACTTCCGCTTGAAAAGTAAGCAGAATGAATTTGAAAGTCAATGGAATCCCTCTTTATGCTAAAAACCTGGAAAAAAGGCGTATTGTAAAAACTGAAGTTGGAAATACCATCGCGGCAAAACCGAATCTAAGTATGAACAAATTACATGGGCGGAATGAAACCGGCCATACACAAAACCCTCTATGGGACTCCCCGACACACACATCGCACAGCCACAAAACACCCAACAGATATATATAGATGCATTAATTCTTCGGGTTCAAGAAGCAAATTATTTTCGTGTCTTGGCCTTATTTCATGCTAATCTCCTATTTCAGAGGGTTACATGATAGGCGTAGCTATTAGTCATTGCTGAATTTGTTTTTGTTTTTTGTTGTATTTTTTCTGGTTTATTCCGCATACACCATTTGTACGAAAGTTTGGTGTTTAACAGGAAGTTATCTGTGTTTATCTTATTGTGACAAATGTTAATTCATCATGGGGAATTCGAATAATAAGGTATAATTATACATTTTATTTTAACCATACTTTTTTATTTTCCTCGAAAAAATGATGAAAGAGAAAATTAAACCTATATTTTTGGAAGAAAAATGAATACAATTCACCAAATGGAATGTATCTTTAATTCCTTGACTCCACAATTAACTCCAAATAATGGTGGGAGTATTAGGTATTTATATAAAGTTATTTAGGGAGGGTGATGTATTTAAACTTATAAACATTATTAAAATTTACAAGTCCCTTATCATTAATTTTTCAGGAAATTTCTATTTGTATATATTCTTTTATAAACTAAACCAAAGTTATTTACCAACAAACCCATGTACAACCATCTATTTTTACTCCGGCGTAAGGAAATTGGATATGCCTTTAAGTGGACATGCACATATTATTTCTCCTTTGCATGGATTTTCAGTATTCCGTGGCGAACAAGGAGGCTTATCTGGCGTCCCATCAGCGGAAAGTAAAGGTATCAAAGAAGGAAGTTCCAAAGACGGCCACTGATTTGAAGGAAAATATCAAAGCATGCATAAAGGACAACAAAATGCCGCTGATACAAGCAGACGACAAAGAACAGGGATGGCAGACGTTCCAGGAGCTGCTTGATTTCGACGTTCATCTTTTTGACTGCAAGATACTGAGCGACAATGCGGTATGTACATTGCTCTCAATAATCAAGAAAATGGTTCTGAGTTGAAATGCACATGATTACGTTGTCGCGGTGGTAACTTATGGTAACTCGCTTTGCAACCGGAAGTAGTAGGTTTTGACTCCCAATCCCGATGCCGCGTCAAACGTGTAACAGATAAGGGCGACATTGGTTCGTACATGAGTAATTAGGGTAAATTGCATAATGCTCTTTCTTGGTGCTGTGTGTAATAATCCAACCAATCACATGTATCATTTGAAAACTGGTGAATGCGCAGTCTCATTATAAGACCGATAACTTGCTACCCACTAGCAAATGCAGAAAACAAGGTCAGTTTGATAGAGCAACGTCATAATACTCTCTCAACGTAGTGGTAGTTCAGTAGCTAAAGCATTTGCTTCGCAACTGGTAGGTTGTAAGTTCGAGCCCCGCTTTGTGGAGCTCTTGGGCCGTTGTTGTCCATCTACGGACGTGGTGTCGTCCGGGGATGAAGTCGGGAACGACAGATGCCGTTGCCAAATAAGCGCCATACATTCAGAGAAGGCCTATGCTAAGCTTCAGGACGAAGCTTCTCTGAGCGGGGTGGTGGGGGATGTAGTGGACAGTATGATAGGAATGTTATACTGCCTCGCAAGTGAGATAGCTTTTCTGGTGATGTGGTAGTCTCTTTCTTTATCACGCAAGTTAAGCATGATCAACAGTGTAAGCGTGACCAACACCTGGATGATTGAGCGCTACACGTTACACTCGTAAGTATTGTGACAGTTGCTTTTGGTATTGGCCCGAACTCCAATAAGACCACCATGTTTTCTAATTGACTGAAACAAAATTACAGTATAGTTATCGTGGTTTTTGACTGTCTGAAACAAAACATTCTCCTAATCCCTTCACGCTTATGGAAAGTGAATTGTGTATTGTTTGAATAACACACCTTGGTCATAAAATGATTAGTAAATTATGTTACTTGAAACCCCCAAACTTCCAAAGGTTATAAGTAATTTGTTCCTGCCTTCACTTTTGTCGGAGCTCCGTGTTGTCCTACACTCGACTTTGTATATATGTTTGTTTTGGATTATGATTACGTTTAACACCATGTTAACTTCGCATATTTAAAATTTTACAAAGTCATAATCTAAGCAATGTTTTAGTGACCTTTTCTTAAGTCAGGGGATTAAGAACTGTATTTGTTGTAGAAAAAACAAAAGCAAGAACCAGAAAGTCGGATGTCAAAATTATCTGATGCGGAAAAGGTATTCATTAAAGCATAATGCATTTATATACATTTCATTAAAATTTCTAAGACATAGAACAAATCATGAATGTCACAATTTTTATTTATACTGTTGATCTTAAAGAAAGACACAGAAGAACTCGTAAAGCGTATGCAGGAACGAATCGGACATAGTCCCAGACTGACAATCGAGCAATTCGAAAATTGGGCGGGAACATCTATCACTGACGTCATTTCATGCTGGCCTACGTCAAAGGAGGAAATACGGAAAATCATCGCTGCTGCTAAAGAAGCTGACGTGAGGATACGTTGTGCTGGTTCACGACACAGCTGGGCACCAGTTTTCAGTGACGACTGCCAGATATTGATGCACCTCGGTAAACTTCGCAGCGACTATGGACATGGTGCCAAAATTAGAATATCAAATGTAATTAATGTTTCGATTCCACTTTTTATCATATATTTCATTGAATTTAAACCAGACGACTATTATCCGTAATATTGTAGCCTATCTTGTTTACCAGAGAAAACCATTGCAGCCTGTCGTTAGTTCTTGTCTTAATTGACCCCAAGCTCCAGCCCCTATCTTCATCATCTTCTAAAACTTCCAATATTTTTCTGTATCTCTTTTCTAGACCACGTTGTGTCTTTCGTTAAGGCAAACACTTTAACGCAGAAAAGTCTCGATCCTTACTTGGATGTTTTAAGTGTTAGAATGCCATAATATTTGGATACCTTTTTATTGAGTAGATATATACCGGGTCTTCGGGACCTCAGAAATGGAGTGATAAATTAGTTTGTGTATGTTTCTTTTATCCTTTCTGTGTATTATTTGTATAAAGTTGTCTCTCTGGAGGTTTGTATGTCTGGTGTCGCGTCTGATATTGGTGTCCTACTAAAAGACGTCGTTTCGGAAATGCAAAAAGTCTAATTCTGAGTTTTCTCGAATTTCAGTCACATTCAAGCCTTCGCATTTGTCGGAGGTCGTGTTGCCCTAACAATAGATTTTGATATAATGCATTTTTTTTTTCTGGATTATGATTACGTTTAACGATGTTCTTCGCTCATTTGTATTCATATATTCTATAAGGATTCAGAATAATTGATGTTGAGGAATTTTGTGTGACTATTAACAGAAGTTTTACATGATCTAACAGTGATGAACTTGTCCTTCGTCAGTCCCTACAAGGTCTTTTTCTTCGTTATAACTCATCTTTAGCAATGTGGTAAGTTAATTGTAATTATTTCTGTGTCATCATTTTGGCACCTAAAATGTTTCTTTGGTTGATGGATAATATTAAATATCGGCAATGTTGATTGGAGAGTTGGTCTCTTGTGCCATGGATGAAATTCACTCTATTACAAGACTTTGAATGTCTTGAAATGTTCCCAGTATCAGTACAATCATTATTCAACCGACGACTAATGAGCTGTTATCAAATGTGCATTAGTTTAAAACTGGTGCGTCTTTTTTTGAATTTTAATGAATTTAGTACAAAGAAACAAACCACATCACACCACATCACCCAACAACCCCAGGTACTTTTTGAGTTTTCAACTGTGCGTCTATGGCATATGATTTTCTCTTGTAAAATGTAAGTATTGGTCATTCTCGATAGAGAGTGTCCAGCAATTGCAATTTCCAGCCACCACTCCTGTTTTTTGGAATCAAATTGACTATTCTCCCACTGCTTTCCCGTCCATTATTTTTTTAATTTTTGCACCTCTCTAGGACTTACTCCTACATGTACCTCTGATGTATCCTGGGGTATGTGTTTGCCAATCGCTGGATTAGTATTTAATTAGGACTTAAGAGATGATCAGTGTTCGTTATATTCGCGTTTATTATACTTGATGATTCGACATTTGAATTTAGTTGTATCGATGAGATTGGGGTTTTTTAATTACTTTTTCCCATTCATTATATTCCCCCCAATGTAAATGTACGAAAATCCACCCCATGTCTAACTCCATAGTTCACATCAAAATTATCTGTACATCACTTGATGTAATCCACTCTCTGCTAATATTATCACATAAGTTTGATGATACATTGTCAACATCGCCAGACTTCTCTTAATTTTATAGAAGACTGGTGTGTTTTTTCTCCCTCGTCAATCTGATAACATGCGTCTGATTTGGTAATGTCGTCAGCGCATAAATATTGTGGGGATCTGTCCAAACGTTGCTTTACCTTATCTGTCCACACTTTATTCTAGACTACTCTGCGTCATTTCGATGATCCCTCTATTTCTTGTTGATCTTACAGTTCGCAATTCTTTACGGTTTCGCTATATGATGGACTTGTTTCGATTACAAATTAGTCACTAGTCCTATATGTTGACTATGATGTTTCATGCTCTTTGTTAGACTGGTCATTTTCTAGTAGACTTTGACTGCGGGTAATCTGTTTAATTGTTTCAGACTATGGGGTCATGTCAGAAGGATGCTTACTACCTCATGGCAACTGATTCCTGTCTCTCGCTTTTGTCGGAGGTCGTATTGCTCTACACTGCTATTTTAGTATTGATTTTTCTGGGATTATGATTATGTTTGAACAATGTTACCTTCGCCTTTTTGTTTCTTTTTAACATTGTTCGATTATTTTCATCTTTCAATAGACTGTTGTCATTTTCGTGTAATATATCAACTGATGATCTGTAACTGGTGGTAGCGCAAGAGAAACAAAAGTGATCAATCATGTACATCTTATACAGAAAATGTACCAAAACAGAGTGCGGCAACAGGACTCACTAGATTACACAGAGATTGTAAAAGGAAAAGAATAAACGAACAGTGATTAATAACTCGTAGCCAAATAGAATACAAAAACAGAGTCTGGCAATACGGACACCTGGACACACAGAGTGCGGATTCAGATGTCTAAGAGTACGCATCTCCTGTTGACCGGTCAACCCGCGTGAGTCCTGCTTGATGCATGTAAGCAGTAAATGCCGCAGTCAAAATCAAGTGTAATGAACGCTTACAATTGTCTATGAAATCACGTCTAGACCCGCGTTTGACCCAGACGACAGGTGTATGAGCAAACTAACTCGTTATTAACAGTCATGGCAAAGTTGCGAATGCTGATTATTTCAATGTGAGATTGAATTCCCTGCAACAAGTATTTTTTTAAGTTAGTCTCTTTGCTCAATTCAAAACTGATAGATACGATAGAAATAAGCATTTGGTGATCATTGAAAGGATATTTGTATTACAGTATTGTATCATGAATATTTTCAAGCCTCCCAAGATTTGTAAGACTGTCAAAGCAAAGTTAAAACTAACTGCATTTCATCTATAATTTTCATTTAAAAAAATCGCTCTTGTTTCCTATTTAGCGCGTCTGCGCGAATGAAGTCGAATGTTTAATGCTGGGGTAATAAACAGGAGAGCATGAGAGATCTTTTCAGTGAAAAATTAAACTAAATCATTTCCGCTAAAATGGTCATCATTGACACTGTTAACTGTGGTCCGGTGTACCGAGCGCTGGTGTCACGTAGTGTAGTAACTCATAATGTACATCATAATGATTGGACGAAATGTTATACATACACTAGCAGAGATATAATTTTGAGTGAGATTTTCAAGGATACTTTAGAATAAAGATTTTTACCAATTATGTATTTAAACAATGACATCAAAATAAAGTATTTTAATATTGAAGTCTATCTCTTAATTGATGATGAGTAAAGATAAATCCCAGTAAAGTTTTATATGGCAGTTAACATTGGTATATAACAACGTTAAGGTTGTTTCCATATAATGTTCAACATATCTAGAGAGACTGTGATTCGATCAGTGAATGATTGTTTGCACTGGTATTTTATTCATTTTACCATAGTTAAACACAATGTTGCTGGATCAAGACATGTTCCATGTATTTGCAGCATGACTGTTACATTTATTTGCACGTGACCTGTTCATTTATTTGCACGTGACTGTTCCAGTTTATTTGCACATTAGACCTGTTTTTTTTTTTCATGCTGTTATTGTACGTGAACCTGATTTCCATTTATTTGCACAATGACTGTTCCATTTATTTGCACGTGAACGCATGTATTTTTATTGCACGTGAGCCTGTTCATCTTATTTGCACGTGACCTGTTCCATTGTCTGTACATTTTCAGGGGTTCCGGTCTTATGGCCAAGAGTAATAAGTGATATAGTGATGATGCGAGTGTTCGATTGTCATGACGCGATCTCCGTAACATATAACTGCGAGGAAAGGCCAGATTTATGAGCCGGTGATGGCGGGGGTTGGGGTGTTTTGGGTGGTCTATGACAGTACATTCAAGGTGTAGATCATGTAGACGTGAATAATTACATCTATAAAAGTAGAGTGATAATATATCTAATTATTATTAAATGTCTAATATTATTAAATGTCTCCTTGCAAGAAGGTATAGAATGATAAAAGGGAATACTTTTTCCAACCTCGTCTCCTTGCATGAACTTGTGAATAGAGCACTGGGCGTGTCCATACATTTTGTCGTCTGATCCCAGCACTTTTCACCATATACTAGGACATAGCTGCATTCTGTCACGAATTATTTTTTTACGAAATTGATCACTGTTCGTTATCTTTGCCTTTATATCTTTGTAAGGTTAAATATAGAAAGTCAAGGTCATTAGGATGGATTTGTTTTTTAGCCTCTTGTGTACACGCTTTTTCATATATTTTCTGATTTTTTATTAAACTTATGCGCGTTCTGTGAGACCTGAACATTGACCAAATATTAGAGATCAGTTGCCAAGGCCAGCTGTTGTGATATAAATAATATACGGTACCAATTTTGATGCACCAGATGCGCATTTCGACAAATTATGTCTCTTCAGTGATGCTCAAACCAAAATGTTGGAAATTCGAAACATGAAAGTAAAACTTTATAAAAATGAACAATGTAGTGCCAAAGACTGGAGCCAAATACTTCGAAGGATCAGAGCTATGCCTGAGGGAGATAATCCTTAATTTTGATATGAATTTCTAATTTTACTATTGCAATTAAATATATATCCGTATTTCAGGCTAGTAACATAGTACATAGCAACCGTTTTTTTTTTTGCAAAAGGATTCTTCGCTCAATTCAATACGGTTCCCATTATCTTTAAGCACCGATTACCTTACTTTACAGTTTCAATTTGAGAGCTATATACATGCAAAACTGAAAACCACTAACAGCAGATTATTCCTCACAGATGGAGCCCGAAATTCTGGTGAAGACAGAAAACTTGTACTATAACCTGGGAGAAGTCTTCTACAGTCTCGAGAAAATAAAGTCTATCGTGGAAAAC
>CAJDSM010091649.1:414-12329 GCA_903981925.1 Ostrea lurida
ACAGTTCATCGTAGCTCGTAGTTATTGTCATTCTTCATATGCTTAGTAATGATAATGCGCAATACGAATGACGTCACAATGGGTGATATCAACCATCAAATTACATCGACTTGCAAAGATGTAAGTAAATCCTGAATCTACTTATTCGGTCATAACAAGCACCATTGCAAAATTTTAACCGTGGTAAATCAAGGCTTTTAAGCAGCAAAGTTAAGGCTTCCGAAAACATTTGTACCCTTGTACTAAATGTACCGCAGTGCACGTCATAATAGCTGAAGTCAAAATAAAGAAAATACAATCCCTGAAACATTCAACTTTACCACTTGAACTGTGAGCGCACGCTGAACGCGCCGTGAGTGAACGGTGAACACACACAGAGTGAACGATAAACGCACGCTGAACTCAGTTTGATGAGCGGTTGGTGAACGGTGAACGCACGGTACACGCGAAGGGAGCGCAATGTGAATGGTGAGCGCACGATGAACACACGCTGAACGCAATATAAACTGTTCGTTCGGATTGTTTCGGACTTTTTCTTTTTGGGTTATAATTTATTTTATCATTAGTTAAGAAAAAAGAAATGCACATTTAATCAATGAATAAATAATCATATTTAATTCATAATTAGTAAGAAAAAAGATTGATAAATGGTAAGATAAACCACATGATATTGCAAGTTGTGCAATTACTTTGTGTAAAAATGTACAGTCTTAGCAAAGCGTATGCGTATTTCTGTAAAAAAAAAAATGCTGAATGTATATAAGTATTTCCCATAGAAATTATTTTTTTTCTGAATGGACGATGTGTGCAAAATAAGAAAAACCATATAAAGTATTTTGTTTCTTCCAACTGCAACGACATTCAGGAGATTACGGGTAGTATATGGGGATACAATTGCATCAACACCACCCCCCAAAAAGAAAATCGAAACGATTAGATGCATCAGTCAAACGACGGACACAGTGTAACCGATCTGTGTATAACCGCATCCTTTAACGCAACTAAACGGTATTAAGTCCGTTATACAGCAAGTTTCGAAATATACTTTGTGTAAAATATTTATAGGTATAATGGAGGCACATGTATAAACGTGTTGAAATATATATTTTTTATGAGAGACAAACGCGTCAAATTAAGTAATGCACTCTAAACACATTTGTTTGCAAATTTCTTGTTCATAGATGTTAGCGTAAATTCTTTGTTAAATCAATTTGATCATGATCTAATTCATGGAGAAATTAAGTTGTATAAAGTATTCCGTCACATAATTGATAATATTAATGGAAGGTGACTTTCGGGGTTCAAAATTATTTCGGTATGAGCGTCACTGAAGAGACATAATTTGTCAAAAAATGCGCACCTGATGCACCAATATTAGTACCGTATGATTATTTATAATATGATAAAGTCTCACAACGTTACTATATCCATTTATTCTATATCACCATAATTGCCAATGAATATCGAGTGTGGTGAATGTAGTTAGAGATATGACAAATTTGCTTAAATTTTGTAAACGAATCTTACCTTGCATGAATTAAATTAGTTCGTACTACTGTTGTAGTCTCCCAGAAATCATGTTGCGAACGAAATATTTCATTTGTTTTTAATATAGTACATAGGGAAACGTCAAATCGATATAACACACCCAATGGAACTCATTTGCATGATAATTGTTATACGAATTGGTAGCCAAGAGGTGTGTATATCTAATGGAGTCGAAGTACAGGCACGTAATGTACCAGTCAAAATTGCTGGTATCACTTGAAGGACATTTTGAGCTAATATTGCAGCTTTTGCACGCCCATTATTCTGCTCAGAGATCAATTGATCGTTGCTGCAATAAATTATTATACACTTGAATTCTTTTCTTCATTGTAAAATTGTCAAAATTAGCATGTTATTAAATTTTTCATTTTTACCTACATCTTCATTCAAGCTATATGATTTTGTTTTTGACATACGATGTTTTAGGAATAAATCTCGTCACAAATCAGAAACGCTTAATTGATGAAGACATGTGCTATCTTGAGGGTATTTGAACACTGTAATTGCTATTTCTGAAATAAAGGCAAAGATTACGAACAGAGAACAATCGTCTAAGTCCTAAACAGAATACAATATAACTATTACTCTGTCACATACCTCTGAAACCCCAGGGGGAGGATGTTTCCGGGTTAGAATATATCATTGGTACCCCTAGCTGGTAAGAGGCCCTTAAATTGGGCGGTCCTTCTTAGAGTTTGGCAAACATGGGCCTCTGGACACACCAGAGGTAGTAGGATCAGGTGCTTAGGAGGAGCAAGCATCCCCTGTCGATCGGTCACACCCGCCGTGAGTCTGTTGTCTTGATCAGGTAAATGGAGTAATCTGTAGTCAAATCAATGTGTAAAAAACGGCTTAATAATTGTTATGTAACAAATCAGACAGCATTTGAATATTATGAATTTCTTAGTGAGTCATGTATCATTTTCATTTGATATTGCCCTTGTTGATATTCAGTGAACTCGAATAGAAATTCACTCATCGTTTCTAATATAGAACACCCACGCCGTAGATTATTTGTCTCAATATAATTAGCAACATGATGTACCTAAAGTTATTTCTAATAATTGTATACTAAAATAGATTGAAGGTGTCAAAGAGAGTCGTTATACGTAAAAACAGGGGGATCACTGAAAAATTAAATACAGGTAAGTACTTCTACTAACATGATCTACTTTGACTTGATTCAGTTCTTTGTGTTATCAATTTTACCTGCTTTGAATATAGTTTGACATTTTGTACACACATATTTGAAAATGGAAAAGTTATATTTCATAATGGCATGCATCATTCAACTGACAAAAAACCTAAAGATGCACACTATACATGTATGAAGTCCTGATTATTCTATTGAAAATGTTTGTATCGAATCTTGAAATTCCAGAAGCACAATAACTCCGCCGATTGTAACACGAGCTTATATTTTTTAATTTGATCATCACTGACGGATGTCTTTGTCAATGTTTTGTTTTTAATTAAACACGAGGAAGGTCGTTGATTCTGTAAACACTGCTCCACCAACCAGTCACTGTCATCAATGAAAAGAGATAATTATGGGTAATCAGATATTTATTTCCAGAGCTGTCATTTAACAACAGGATCGCTGATGACATATTCTTCAGACAAATTAACTGTATTATTGAATTAATGACAATATCTAGAAACACATTTAATTGTAATATATATGTATGATACATTTGTTTCAAGTTTTAATCAGATACAAACTACTAAAACCATTATGCTAGATATTCACTGCTGAATTTTCGTTTATTATTTTTTCTGAAACAATATGCCCACATAACTTGATGGTCTCCTTAATACAATGGCTCATACACGAAATCTCACGTATATATTTGCATTTATGAAACTTTGCTGTTAAGCTTTGGAGTACAACCGCGCAAAATGATATAACTAAGTATTTACTGGTTCAATACTGACCCCATTTGTACAATCATATTACACATCTACAAAAGAACCATGACCAGTTAGAAACTCTTGAGTCAATTAAGATTTTCAAAGGGTTTGGTAGGGACTATTTTTCGTGGCGGAAGTATTCATGAATCAAACATATGTAGATATGCATGATTTTACAGCTTGTATTTCAGCCAAAATGCTTTATTTTTTATACCCTATTCGTATATCACAGTTTTAAAATATATGACACAGGTAGCTTAGACTTGGAACTAGTTAAAATATTGCTATTTATTAATTTTGTTGCGATATTTTTCTAAACAGATTACCTATTCTTTGAAAACTCTTTTTCAATTCATTCGAAATTCTGCACCAAAGAATCAGTATTTTGGCCTATGAGTTAAAAATTTGACCAACGTCTTCCACTTTTTTTTAAAGGTTAAGACAAGACTTTGAATAATACGTGAATTTATAGAAATCGACATATCTCCTTATATGTTATTTTAACTCTGACATTTGATATTATGACTTTTTTCTAAGCAATGGGTGGATGTAACCGCTCTACAGGGGATGTTTTCCCCTCCTATTCACCTGATCCCACCTCTGGTGTTCTGGAAGAGGAAGAGGAATCTCCGGCAAGGGTCACGATCGAGACACTGACATCGAAATACTCAAAAATATAACTAGTTGCTTTGAGAGGGCATATTTACTTACACCGCGTTCGCCCAGCCACATCCCGGAGTATAAAGTCCCAGCCTAAATCCAAATACCGTGTCGTGCACAACAAAACCACTCTGGCTTAATCTATGGCTATGTAATACACATTAGTACTATTACTATTTGTACTCAATTCTTGTATAGCTAGAAAACAGATTGGAGAGCGGCTTATAAATTGATTTTGCCCTAACAAACCTTTGCTGAGCGGTATCTTATTGCTATTAGTCTATCTTGGTATGGCACATGCAGATGATCCTCATAATTAAACGGACCATAGATTCTACGAATGCTGCCTTTAAAAACGTTGACCTGATTGAATCAACCAAGGTGTAAATCTAACACAAACTTGACCAGCGATCCCTTTATGTTTCAGGAGAGTGAAAAATTAGTATATGATTGCACAAAGTATCTTTGATAACAGGTGCTATGGCTTCTCTTATCATGGTATGTGAGCATCGTTGCATTAGAAAATGAAATAAGCTCCCTCCAGTAGAAATTTTATACAGGTGCGAGGTTTATGGTTCTTTGTCATTCAGGTTCCCCAGGCGCTAGTAGGAAGATCGGGGAAAAATATTAGCAGTCGGCGCGAAGCGTGATCGGTAATCCATGCAAAAAAGACAGTGGTGGACATAAATTTACTAACTCTGATTTAGAGGTAACAGTTGTCACGAATCTATTACATGTATGTATAATTAATCTCTGTTGGTAATTCGAGCTCACTCAATATCTTATGTGATCACGTGGCTTTAGCCAATGCAGAGTAGCAAAGCAAGAACACAGGGCGAAATACATAATTCCTAACCTTGAGGAAGATCCACCAAAAACGCGGAGCAAGAAAGCAGGACAGGAGGAGGGTTAAGCTATTCTACTTCAGAACTACCAAACTTCCGTTGAACTGTTAATTCGTGAGGCCAGTTTCTGCGGGTCATCAATGAAAAGTCCACGAACATATGAGGTTACACGCTGCGATAATTCGATAGTATAGGCACAGTATATGTTTTTTAAATATGCATCGTGATCAATGAAGTGCTTATTTAAAATCCATAGCTTGTAAGTGTATGGGTCACACGATTCCACCGAATGAAATAGTATGGTCTCAAAGTGTCCAGATTATAATTTCGAGGTAGTCACAGGTTCACGAGTGCGTTGACGCACAACGTAAACTATAGTCGCTATAGAAAAATAGATTGACTGTACCGCGCGAATTTGCAAAATAATGCATTCTTGACCTTTGCTTGCATAAGGTGTCATCATAAGACATATCTTTGAAACTATTAATTGATAATATGCTCAGAACTAAATCCAGAGAGCTATTAGGTTTACAAGAGAGTGCGCTGGCAAATAGTGTTCGTTAACACTTCTATAAGACGCAAGAAAGGTAAGGAGAATATTGTATAATAATCACCTCTCCTCCATTGATGACGTAGATTCTTATTCCACGCTCACAGATGGGATTCATCACAGCTTTTCCTGGGGACCCAATGACGTATATATAACATACGCTCGCTATAAACTGACCTTGTTGCGAATACAGAAGTACATTTTTGCATACTCTGTAACTAAGTTCATTATGTTGAGGTTGTGGTAAAATGTTGTTTCAATACCCGTCAATGAGTTGAACTGTCTTTCCTAACTAGAAGTGTGACATAAACGGGTAATTTCACGCTCCAGTTTACATTTTCTTTGCGAATAACGGCGTCTTCACGGGGGTGTGAGCCGGTCAAAGGTCATACAAGTGCAATCGTGGTCCCAAGTACTCCCATAGACTATATAATGCATGCAGTGTCTCCTACAAAATGAATATTTGCGAAGCAGCTTCAGTGAGATAGCTTTTTGACAACTTCAACCAGTTGAGGTGATATCAACCAAGAACGTTGGTACACAAACGGGGTTGCCGCTTAGAGAGTAGATCGAAGACCCATATTAGATGTATGTCAGGTCACAATGAGTGTGCGAACCATGGTCAAGGGGACAATGTGAGTGCAGTCTGTAGGATCTATGTGCTGTCCGCAACTAGGCATCAGACTTGTCTTTTCGACCTCTTTGGCCTTGAATATCAAGCCAACTTGTACAGGGGTTATCGCCCTTAGAGACGTAGACTATTCCCTATTGATTTTCAGGTCACGACTGGTCGATAGGTCAATAGGTCAAGTGGTCAGATCCTGTAGAACTCATGCTTGCTATCCGGTCAATTACCCATACTTTTGACCTCTTTGCTTTGATATCAACCAAACTTGGTACAAGGGGGTCTGCCCCTTAGAGAGTAAGATGAGTCGCCTATTTATTTTGCAGGTCACTATGGTCAGAAGGTCAAGGGATAATGGCTCAGAACTCGTGTAGACTATGTGCAGCTACCGCAACTTCATGGAAGTCGCATATGGGAAATTCCACCTCTGACACACCTTCTGCTTTATGGCAATGCTTGGTGAGAAAATGTGGTAATCTGAGGAACCTTTTCATATGCCAAAATCACATACTGTGTAGCAACGTAAACGTAGTTAAGGATTTGTTTTCGTGGGGTTTTTGCCTTAGAGAGTAGATGAACCAACAAACCATAATACAATACGACCCTGTGTCCTTAATTGACTTCCTGTTACCTTAGGTAAAATAAACCATTGGGTCTACATCCAATTCTACCATTAATTCAACTTTGGTTTTCTGTATCTTTGAAAATTTTCGTATATATATTTCAGGAGAAGATCGAAAAGTAAAGGAGTTACGGGCTTAGCTTTCAAGGTGGGTCGAAGTTCCTCTGAACTCAGAAACCTCAGGATGCGATCTGATACGACGTCTGATCTGTATCATGAATTTAGGGATGTTTGCCTTTTGACCCTCTCAGCATGATCGTCTTGATATCCTAACTTACGCAATATCCACTTGTACATCGGATTAGTGATTGAAAAAGTGAAGCTCAAGAGGCCTTTCCCCTTAAAGTAGAGTCGAGATTTCCCCTTATCATTATTAACAGATTTGACAATTAAGAATTGAATGCTCATGGCGTCACACACATCATAGGTCACGACCGGTTAACAAGACCATAACAAGGGTGGCTTTCCCAGAGTCTCTCGTTATTTAGCAACGTAAGGTCCTAAAATTGCCCGAGAACTCGCTCTATGTTCTAACAGCCTGGCGGCATAATCAATATTCTTTCATTATGACCTCATAATTTTGCATCGGAATAATTTCAGATCAAAAGCATAAGAATACGCCTAGACCGTGGTACGTAGTGGGGATTCAATGCCCTTAGAAGAGATTCAGCATGATCTGCTAGGTTGAATTTTAAGGTCAAACGCCCATTTCGGACACTCGAGGTCATTTGGGTCTGAATGGATCAAAAGTATTGGAGAAAACTGATCAAAAGTGGTCATCAGCCCGTATTTCAACTGCGTTTATGAGCGGAGAAAAATGCTCGTACTATTTATCTATTCGTGTCTTTAAAAAACGCCATAAACTGTGATGTACAACAGCTGATGCAATTTATATCTTATTGATGAGACTCAATTGAAATGTTGTATCTCTGTCCAGCTGTGACTTGAAAGCAAAGTACAACATGTGTCTATGTTGTAAAAAAGTCACTCAGTAAATACTTCTACATCTCATATATCAAATGAACTAGGGCTTTACTTCAACATCTGGGAATCCTACTTACTACTCCAAGCAATGCTGAATAAGATGATTCTTCAAAAATTACTTGTTTTGAATATTTCATATATTTTGGCCGTAAAGAATCAGAGTGATAATTTTGAAACACCCATACCTTAACTGGTTTCCGAACGTTGTCGTTAAGTAGAAGTAGGAATAGACTCCTCAAATAACAATAGATACACTTCGCTGGTTTCCAGTAAGTGCCTATCCAAGTTCCTATATCTTAATATTAGACTAAATCAGGCTATCAAAAGACTGTTACAAAGAGTTATCACATAGAGTAGAGATGAGTTAAGTCATACTCAGGTTTCTACAAAGCTCCACTTCCAGAACGTGGATTGGTTGCAAAATTCAGAATGCTGGATTTCGCTCAAACTCCAAAGAGCTTATAGAAACTTTCAAGCTCAGAGATTTTTCTAATTCACTGCATCAAAGTATGATCTTCTCAACACTTTTATACTAAATTCTCACGATAAATTAAAATTTTAGTTTTTTCAGATAATTGATAATTGCTTTTTGAAAAAAAGGCAACAAAAATACAAGTTTCCTGGTCGTTGGGAAAACAAGACTAATATTTTTCAGAAACCTCTGATTGCCCATATAAGTGCTCTGAAGTAGACTATTAAAGGAGTTTCTTATCACGCACTAATATCTCAAACTTTTTCTTAGCATGAGTACCAGGAATAACATCTATTCTCAATCTAAAACACATCACAGTTCAGATTAAAGACAATAAAGCCGCTAATTAGTTGTAAATACGCCAAATTTAGGGTCCTCTCGCAGATCAATTTTTCGCTCTAATGAGATAACGGGTCACGTGGTCAACTGTGACGTCAATAGTGTACAATTTTTCTTCAATAGCTAATCGGATGATTATCGTGACGCTCGGGTTTAACGGAAATAAATCCCACTCTAGATAATGGAGAGACGGAAAATTATGACATCGATGAAATACTTTAAGTAATGAACTTCGATCTTACATGTTTGAACCCTAGCAGCGCAATAATAAAAAAGAAATACGGCCTACAGTAGCGACGATAGCGAAGCCTTTACAACACGTATACCCCAGGTATAATCAATGTTTACATTCAGTATGCATGACTATTTTTGTTCTTTGAAATTTAAGCAGACTCGATAGTCCTTTGTAGAAACTTAGAAATAGTCGATGTTAAATAAAATAAAATAAAAAATATAAACTATCCGTTTAATTTGTGGTTTTTTCAGCAAAGGGCACAGGTGATATACGAATGTACGATATAAGGTCATAAAAACAACACTTTAAATTGTCAAGGAGTAATGTTTGAGTGCCGTATTTATTTAGAGTCTGTGCTGTAAAAACAAATGCGTTAAATTTGAATTAAAATTCATACATTGTTGCATGAAAGTAAGATGATACCAAGTCATCATTTACTGCAAAAGACACGTGGCAATCAAGACTCGTTCTCAGGGAAGTGCGACCATTGGACTACCAGTTTGATGAATGATTTTATAGTCAGAGAAAAATAATTTTTGTGGTCATTTCAGCAAGAAGGTAAAATCCCGCCAAAATATTTTCCAACATCGACGATTTTTTTCAATGTTTTTCAAAGTTTAATTGGATAACATAAGAGGCAGAATTCTATTTTGGTGAATTTGAGTATGAAATGCATCACAAATAGTGTTTTTTTATTTCACTCATAAGATGTGTAAAAAAAAACAGCTTTGCTTTGAGGGGATATTGAAACACTATCAAGTGGCAAGCGCAGTCTATATACACACGTCTTCGTAAAACAAGAACTGCTGATCACTTCTGTTGATTTTAAAGCACGTGCATCGGCCCGTGTACATGCATATGCTTTATACTTACGTGGTATGAACTATTCCGATTTAAAAAAAATGTCGGCTGTTTCACAGAATACATCTTGTAATTTAATTAGTCACAATATTGTAAGTACACATCTCCTACAAGCTACGTTTGAGATGGGATTTTTCGCCACTTTTACTTAGTGAAAACAGCAGATAATTTTCGAGTGAAAACACTACTCAATTACCAATTTTTCACCAGGGGGAAACGAACCCCTTTCTCAGACCCAAAAAGGCATGTTGGGAAAAAAGAGCGTATTAACATAATGCATGAAAACCACACGAACCAACCTGCATGTTTTAAACATACGCAAAAAAAGATAAATGAATATATAATCCTTCGTGCTAAGAACTGTTCGACAGAAATCAAAACTTATGAACATTGAATATAAGTAAGGCGAAGTAACAAAGTATGTACAATTTTTCCAAACCCAACTTTTAAAAGCCTATTGACTTCACAAACGGGTAGGGCGACGAAGGTCCTCCTTTGCAAAAAATGGTCCATTTCTTTCCTCCTGCTGAGTCCTTTGGGGTTGCTAAAAAAAAAAACTTCTTTTTCATGCACGTCTGTACCCAAAAGCCGCACAATAACAGCCCAGATTATCTGTTTATTATCCTCATTCTATCGCTAATATGTTTGTAACGGCTCTTTAGACGTGAACTATTGATTCGCTTTTTCTAAACAAAACAATGCTTCTCGCACTTTCCCGATTGACACTATACGTCACACTAATGGGCGTAAAATCGCCAATATAAAATGCATATTCGAAATTCAAAAACTTTGAAAACTATCATCTTTGAAAATTACAGCTTTTTTTGAAACAAATAATACTTGAAATGATGATTTAAAAGCATATTTTATGTAATATTAAAAAATAACGAAAATTTTTAAACTCGTGAATCAAACTCTTTAAGACAGTCTTGGGTTTCTAGGTAATAATTTATGCAGTCTTTTGGAGACAATGTTTTTCCAACAATCTGTTGGTATCCCTATGCGGCACTAATTGTGCCCCTTATTGGCAGACTTATTTTTATAGTTCATCACGACCAGCAGAATTTGTTCAAAACTGTTACGTGAATAAAAACAAAAAAAACATTGCCACTGTCCTTCAAGCTACTTTAGTATATAGACGATGTCTTGATCAATTATTACTAATAATTTTCACATTATCGTTCAATTTGATCCTATCCTGACGGCTCGAAATAAAGGACACCACAAATCTGATAGATTTGCTTAATATTTGGATATTTTACTTAATATTGGGGACTCTAATGGCAGACTTGACAACTAGATATTGATAAACGGATGAACTTTGACTTGCCCAGTACGTCAACTTTCTTTTCTATGTGCAATGTACCACTATCGCCTGCTTATGGTATGTATGTCTCTCAGTTGATTCGATACGCAAGGCATCCGATTGCGTTGGATGATTTTTTAAAGCGAGGCCAGACTGCTAACAAAAGTTGATGTTTGCAGGGTTATACGAATTTCGTTTATAAGTCATCATTTCGCAAATTTCTATACGGTCGCTATGACTAATCTTGTTGCGATTACAAAGGATCACTAAGTCATATGTTGCTGATTTATTTCATACCTTTTGTCTAGACTGGTCCATTTTCTACTAGATTTGACACGCATAACCACCGTTTAACTTTTTCGACTACGGGCCTCAGGCGGAGTGACCGGTACATAGGATGCTTACTCCTCATGGAACCTGATCCTGCTTCCGCTTTTGTCGAAGGTTCCGTTTTGCCCTACAACTCGATTTCTTGTATGTGTTTTATGGGACTAGATTTATGTTTAATACTTTTGTTACTTCGCCATTTTTATATGCTTCTCCTCCATGGCAACCGGATATAACTTCGCTTTGTCGGAGTCTGTGTTGCCCTACACTCGTTTTGTATATGTTTTTGGATTATGATCACGTTTTAAACGATGTGTAACTTCGCCTATTTGTTGTTTAATCGACACGGCAAAAAGAGAGTCGAACATCCCTTGACATATATAATAGTATATATATATTATATATATATATATATATAATATATTATATATTATACTAAATATATATATATATTATAATTATATATATATACTATATAATTATATATTAGTAACTTATCATCCAATATATAATATATATATATACGAGATATCCAGAGGTGGATCAGATAAGAAACCAGTTGATCAATTCTTAAGTCCTAAATAGAAATACAAAAACAAAAGTAGGGCAATCACGTCGTGGCCCCTGGAC
>CAJDSM010091666.1:2497-20495 GCA_903981925.1 Ostrea lurida
TTTGGCCTGCGCCGGCGCCTTTTGTCCTCCTTTCTGCCCCCCCCCCCCCCTACCCCCCCCGGCCCGCCCGTTCGTGGGGATACATTACTGCCTACAGGGTTGTACTGTCCCTAAAAAACCGTCGTCGCGCCCTCTTTTGGCCTCTCCCACGTGTTTTCCCTTTCCCCCTTTTCGTCCCTCTAAGTCCCTCCGCCCTTGCTTCCGGGCCCCCGCTGTCCTATCTACCCTGTGGGGTCCCCGGTCCCGCCCAAAACCAAATGGCCCTCCCCGTCGCCCTCTCGTTTGTGGCGTTTCCCGCGTTCTCCTTTCGCCTCAGACGTCACACACCCCTTGTACCTCTGGCCTCCTCATAAGGGCTCGCTGTTCCTTCTTGCCTCTGCGAGTCCCCCGGTACCCCGCGCCCGCCGCCTTATAGCCGTTCCCTTCGCCCTCGGTTTTCCTACATGCCGTTCCCTTTTTGGCCCTGATCCCCTACAGCATTACCCTCTCGGCCCTCCCTCTCTCCTCGAGAGTGACACAGTTCCGAGCCTTCGTCCTGCTCCTCCGGTCCCGATATCCGTGCTCCCTCTTCTCTTCTCAGATCCCTTAGATACCGGCCTGTCGGGTCCTGCTCACTCGGGTGCCCGTTCCGGCCTGTCGGGATCACTAGACTCCTCCGGTGCCCCTTCCGCCCTGTCGGGTCTTGGCATCAGTCGAGTGCCCCGTTCCGGCCTGTCTGGGTCCTGCTCCTCGGCTGCCGTTCCGGCTGCGGGTCCTGCTCCTCCGGTCACCGTTCCGGCCTGTCGGGTCCTGCCTCCTCGGTTGCCGTTCCGGACTGTTGGGGTCCTGCTCGCTCGGGGCCCGTTCGTGACTGTCGGGGTCCTCTCCTCCGGTGCCCGTATACCGTCCTGTCGGGTCCTGCTCCCCTCGTGACACCGTCCGGCTGCTCCGGAGATCAGACACACACTCACGCGTGCCCCCGCTCCTTGCTCTCCGGTGCCGTCGGCCTGTCGGGTCTGCTCCCTCGCTGCACACGTTCCGGCCTGTCCGGCCTGCCCTCCGGTGCCCGTTCGGCCCTGTCGGGTCTGCTCCTCGGATTGCCCGTTCCGGCCGTTGGGTGCAGCACCCGTTCCGCAGCTCCACTCGCGGTGCCGGTTCCGGCTTGTCGGTATACAGACTGACCTTCCCTCGCCACCTATCTCGGGCTTTTTCCAGGCAGCCCTCCAGCCCCCTGTTTTCCCCACTTCACACCTCCGAATGCGCACCTCTCCCTGCCTTCTTCTGCTGTTCCTGCACGCCCTTATCTCCCCACTTCCTGCCTACTCCTGTCCCCGGGCGGGTCACCGCATGTCGCGTGGGGCCCTTCATGGCCCTCCCGTGGCCAACATTCCTGACACCTCTTCCGCACCCCCCTTCTCTCTTTCCTCTGCCTTGTCCTATGCCGCCCCCCCCCGTCTTTTGCTTTTTGCTGTCCACCGGAACCGCCCTCTCTCTCTCTTCCTTTCCTCGCCCCTGTCGCTGCGGGCTGTCCTCGCTCTCTCGCTCTCTCTCCACCAGTCTTATTTTCTTCTTGCCCCGCCTCAAACTCTTACCTCTTTTTGACCCTCAGACTCCCCGGTGTCCCCCCGGTTCCCTCTTCCGGCCTTTCCAACCCTCCCCTGGCCGTCTTCTAACACTCTGGTTCCCATACTACGACGTCCCAAAACCGCCCGTCTCTTTCAGACCCTCTTCCTTATCCTCCTCTTCCGTGACCCTCCCCTCTCCCCGGCGCCTGTTTCCTCCCCGTACGTCCGACCCACCGCCGTCCCTTTCGCGCCCGGCGTCCGTTCCGGCCTCCCCCCCTCTCCGCCGCCCTTTCTGTTTCATCCCCAGACGAGTCCTACACACGGCCTTCCGTACCTCACCACACCTTTCCCCATGGTCCGCCCCTCCGCCCGCCTCCCTCTTGGCGTCCCCCCTTCCCCGCCTTCCCTTCGGCTGGCGATCCGTCTCCGCCCTTATTGCTGCCCCCGGCTCCATAGAGCGTCCTTCTTTGGCCCACCGTCCCTCTTTTCCTGTCCAGAAGCGCTCTCTCGCTCCTTTCCCGTTTTCTCCCGCCTTCCGCCCTTCCCTGCGTCCTCGCTACAATAATTTGGCTTCTCCTCCTTCTCTCCCTTTGCCGGGCGCTGGCCCTTTTTCCTTTGCCCCCCCGTCCTCCCCCCATATAACCCTCCCGCTTTGTGCCCTGTTTGGTTGGCTTTAAATCCCGCGTGGTTCTGGCGGGCTAATATAATCCACTCTCTCTCCCCTGCACACTCCTTGCTCCCCCCTTGTGCCCACCCCCCTCTTCCCTTGCGTTTGCTCTGCTGATCCACAGCCTCTTTCCGGTCCCTCTCCCCTTCTTCTGTAACACACACACAAAACCCCCCTTATATATATGCGCGCTTTATATCACGACTATATATATCAGACCTCACATGTCACGAATCTTGCCTGTGCCCCGTTGCTTCCCATCTTCGTAGAGCACCACTCCTCCTCCCTATTGGGGTCCTGCTTGCCCCCCCTTCCTTTTCCCCTTGTCCGCCCCCTTTCCTCTGGCTTCCCTTTTTCTGCCCCGTGGCCTTCTTTGCCCGGCAGCTTTTGCCCCCCCCCCACTGTTTTTTTGCCTGTTCGTGCTTCTGTCAGTCCGCCGGACCACTCCCCGTCGCCTCCCGTTGCCCTTAATCGCTGCCGGTTGACCGCTGTTTTGCTTTATGTTCTTAGCACACCGCCGTCCCCCCTACACACACAGTATGCCCCTCCGTCGGCTTTCCCTGTTGCCTACACCCGTTTGACACTTTCGCCCGTTTGCCCGCTGTTTGCTTTTGTTCCTTGCCCCCGCCCTCGCCCATACATACACGACCCATAGCACACACAGGCTTTCCCCGATTGACATACACGTTGCCCGCACATGATTGCTTTTGTTGCTTGCCCCGCCGTCGCCCTCTGCCGCTCTCGCACACACACTCACATACATAGTCCGGTAATACCACCCGGTCTTGCCGTCTCTTCAACTTGCCCCTTCCCTCCCACTGGCTCCTCCTATCCCATAAACACTGTTTTTTCCTCTCTTCCCTACACACCCCTCTCACAGTACTCTTTCCTCCCCGCTTCCTCCTGCCCGCTCCCCATGCCTCGCTCCCCTGTCTCAACTTTTGCCATCGCCCCCTCTCACACACCCCCGCTCTTCGCTCTCTCTCTTCCCCCTGTACTCCCGGTCCCCTTTGCTTTTTCTCCGGGTTCCGTTACCTGCCCCCACCCGCTCCACAACCTCTTCCGTGTCAAGGCATACCCTGCCTCGCTTGGTAACCGCCCTGCCTACATCCCACAACATGCCTCATCAGTTCCTCTCCCCCCCCTCCCATAATTCCCCACACCCGCTCCACTTTCCTCCTGTCAACGCTTGCGTCCTTGTCTCTTCGCCTCTTTTTTCCCCAGCACTCCCCTCCTCTCGCTCCTCTCTCTCTCTCTGCCTCCTCGCTCCGCCACCCCTATACTCACCCTCCCTCCCCCTCCTCCTCCCCCTCCCCTTCGTTTCCACCTATCATACCTCCCCTGTCTTCTTGCTCTTTGTCCTCTACTCTATCCCCGGCCCGCTTTCGTCCTGCTCTCGTCGTTCTCAACCATTACAGCATTCCCGCTCTGCCCTCCCCTTGCGTCCCTTGCTGTACATGGTGTCTTTCCTCGAGCTCTCGTTACACGGCCGTTTTTCCCCCCCTGACATTCTAGCACACAGGCTTTGCTTTTCCGTTTCCCTCCCCCCGCCTCTGGGCCTCCCCACGGTGTGCTCGGATCACACATACTTACACATACATATCTAGGACCACCCTGCTCCCTCTGGATGTGTCCGGGGGTCCGTGTTATAGAACACCACACCTTTTTTTTTTGTCTTCTCTTTCGGCCCTTCCGCGCTTTGCTCCTGCTCGGTACACACACATTTTGCCTTCCCTCTCCTTCGCCCTATATCTCCTCACTTTTAATCTATATATCTTCCAGTTGTCCTCATCCTTTGTTTACCTTTCGCCGCTTTATCCATTGTTTCCCCCGCCCTTCTTTCCTCCCCCCTGGCTCCTGCTCGCCGTGCTGACTGGCCCCCCCCCTTACCCCTCTGCCCCATTCCGCCGCCTTTCCCCCCCCATCCCCCCCACCACCTCTCTCGGATCTTCCTCCCCGTCTGTCTGTCCCCCACACACATTTCCCCTCTTACTCATGACAGAACATTCCCGTTCCCCCCCACCCTCCCCCCCCAGACTCCCCTGTCTTTCCCCTCTGCTTCCCATTTTGTCCCTTTCTTACTTCTTGCTCCTCTGCACACCCTCTTCTCTTGTTCCCGTCTTTCCTCCAGGCTCCGCTCCCTACCCCCTCTTTCCTCCCTCCTGCCTACCTCCCACCTCTTCACTATACTCGCTCTACAGCCCCGTCCATCACCTTCTTTCCCCTCTTCCCCTTGCCCCTTTGCCGTCCCCTTCCCCTGCCCTTTGTTATGGCCCTTCTCCTCCTGCTCGTACGTTCTCTCACACAAACTCGGTCGTCCCTGTCCGTCTGTGTTTTGGCCTGCGGGGGGGGGGGGCACACATATTTCTACCTCCTGTGCCCCGCCCCCCACCCCCCCCCTCCGGCACCCTTGCACACCACATCCCCACAAATAGCTTCCCCCCGGGGGCGGGGGCCCCCTTCCCCACTTCCTGCCTTCTTTGTCCTAAAGACCACATCAAACACACACATTACCCAAACATCACTACTCTGCCTATTGGGGCGAGGAGGGGGGCCCGCTTCTCCCTTCTGTGCCCTGAATGAGACACACCACTACTTCCCCAGCGCGGTGGGCCCCCCCCTCCCCCGGGCTTCTCCGCCCCTAGCTACCCCCCGTCTCCTCCCCTCCGCCTGCCTTTTTTTCCGTTCCTTCGGCTTTTTCGTGCTTCTGCTTTGCCCTCCCTCTCTGTGTTCTGTTCGCCTCTCCTCTCCTCCCCGGCGGCTCCCGGCACCGGTGCCCCCTGTTATCTTCTCTCCCCCCCCACGGCGGCGGCAAGACAACCGCGCGCGCTCACCCGTGCCCCCGGCCTGTCTCCCGCCTTTGCGCTCTTTCTCTCCCGCCACATCTCATCGCTCTCGCCGAACACCTCGCCGTCCTGCCCACACCTTCGGCTTCGTTTGTCCTGCTCTGGTCTGTCCTGGCGTCAGCCGCCCCCGGGGGCTGTATTTTGTCCCCCTCTTTTTTGTGACACTCGTTTTTCTGCCTCCTGTCCCCTCCTTTCGCCGTTGCCCCCCCCCCCCACACACACAGCGCCGTGTTCTCTTCCCTTTTCCTCTTTTCTTGCCTGCCCCCTCCTCATCCCTTTGGCCGTTTGCCCGCCTCCCCCTTTTTGTCCGCCATTAGCTTGTTTCCCTTTTGCCTTCTTTTTTTTTTTTTGGCTTGTCCCTTCTTTCGCCCTTGCCCCCCCGCAGACCACCCTCCGCCTCCTGGTCCGCCTCTCGCTCACTCCTCCTCGCCTTCTTCTCTACCCCACCCTTCCGTGCGCCTGCCCCTTGTCCAGTGTCCGCTGGCCGCCTTGCCTGACTTTTCGCGTATCTCTGCCTTCCTCTTGTTTTTCCCTTTCTTCCTTTCTTTTCTATCCCTCATGGGGGACTCTCACTCCTCAGCGCATCCTTTCCCCTGTGCCGCAGACACCCTCTTTCCCTCTCTATCCGCCTCCGCTTCAAGCCCTTCCCACCTTGCCGCCGACGGGCATACTCCATTTTTCGTGGTGTTAGCCGAGATTTGTGGTTGTCCATAGACGCCCTGTCTTCTCTCCTATAAATATCCCTTAAATATAGATATATACTCACAAAGCACTTAAATAAATCATTACTATACCCTAACTGGGTAGGTGGGGGCCGATAGAGAGATACACACATGTCTTCTTCCCATAATCCCGTCTTCTTTTGTTTTCCCCCTCCCCCGTTCTCCTCTGACCCTGTTGCCTGCCCCTCACGTGCGGGGCCCCGGCGCTGCTCCGGTCCCCCCTTCTCTCCCCGTCTCCACCCCACTGCTCGCTCTGCTCCCTTTTCTTTCCCCTGCCCTTTGCTCCTGCGCTGTCCCGGCCCCGGTCCCGCTCCGTGCTCCTCTCTCCGTCTCCCTCGCCTCCCCCACCACCACGCGTTGGGCCCCCGCCCCACAGGCACACACCAGATATAGAGCATAACACAGAGATGCCCCGCGGCGTCGCTCCCAGTTTAGACCCGCTCCCCCCTGTATCGTGCGCCCTCGTCTTAGGTACAGAGTCCCCGGCACATCCGTGTCCTCAGTGTTGTGCCCCGGCCTTCCCTCTGCTCGCCCTCCCCCCCGCCGCCCTTTGCCCTCCCTGGTCGGGTACACATCTCGGTCCTCTCCCTTGTTCTGTCTACGCCACACAGCATTTCCGCCTGCTGCTTTTCTTCCTCTTCTGCCCACACATAATACACGCACCCTCCCTTGTCTTCGCATTCCTGCTCTCCACCCTTTCTCCCTCCCCTTCACAATTTTCCTTGCTAGACTTACATAGACAGATTCCGCTAATTTCGCCTGTGTCCTTTCCTCCGCCTGTCTGCCCCTGCCACAGACACTCTCTCTCATGCCCTCCCTGCCCGCCCTGCCGGCTGGCGGTGGCTCCGGCTTTGTGTTTCCCCCCACCCTGTTGTCCCCGTTGCCGCCTCCGTGGCCCCCCTCTACATACACACTCACCCGTCCTACCCTCTTGCCTCGGCCCCTCTGTTTGGGTCCCTGCACTGTGTGGCTCTGCCCTCCTTCCTGGTTAGCTGCACAGTTCGGGCGGACTCATCTTCACATATTCCTCTCCCCTGCTCTTTTTCTCTTTCCCTTGCCCTTCCCCATAGGACCCCGTGCGCCCCCTCCTTTTCCACAATATATCCTAGTCACCATATATACCTCCCTGCCCTGCACAGCTCCGTCTCCTTTTGTTCTCACCACCAAAATTTTGCTCTGCCCCCTTCTCCGTTCCTCCTTCCTTTTCTCGTCCTTCCTTCATCTTTCTTCCTCGCACTCCCTCCTTCTTTACCGGGGTGCCGCGCTTACCCCCATATAGACACATAGACATATAGACATAGATCTTTCCTGTTCACCTACATCTCCTCCCCCCTTTCCCCTTCTTTCCGCGTGCGTTGCCTCCCCGAATCCGACACACTCCCCACATACTATTCCCCGTCGCTTCCCGTTGCCCTACCCGCACTCTGTATAATCCGCGTCCGATTTCGATTCGGTTCCTTCCCCCCACTCCCTCTTTTCCCCGTTCGCCTGCCCCGTTGCTTCCCCCTTGCCCTCGCCGTCGTTTTCCCCGTCGGCCTATTGCCGTCGGTTCCCTCCCCCCCTCCCCTCTTTCCCCGTCCGCCCTGCCAACACGTTGCTTACTCCGTTGCTGTGCCTGCTGCGGCCACTCTCCCGCCCCCTGGCACCCCCCGGGTGGTGTCCCCCATCTCTCCTTTTCCCGCCCTCCCTGGGTCCGACCCCTTGGCATCCCTGCTGCCCGAATTTCCATCGACCACTCAGTGGCCCTTCCCCGTGTGTTCCCTCCTGCCCCCCCGCGGTCGGCTGCGGCCCCTCGGAGCCTCCAACCGTCCCCTGCCTAACTCATACACATAGATCAGCACACTCTCTCTCTCTCGCGCGCGCGCTCTCTCTCCCGCTTCTATGCCCTCCAGGACAAACACATCATATACATCATTAGATAGGAGCAACAGAGATACACCTTTCTGCCTGTGCCTCATCAGAGAACACATCACATCACATCCCGCCCACCCTCGGTCCCCTCCCCCGCCCCCTGGCCCCCCATCACTACACATATAGCGATAGCCAGAGAGATACGTCTTTTTTATTCCAAACTGCCCCCGGCCACTGCATACACCTCCCACGGGGCACAGATACATAGACAGAACACATGCCCCTCGGGCGGCTCCTTTCCTTCTTCATTGGCTTCGCCCCCTTGCCCTTTCCTGCCCGCTCCACCTCCCGCCTCTGTCACTACTCCCATACCTGCCTCCAGGCGCCTGTTTCCTCCCCGGTCGTCGCCTTACGCCCTCCTTTCGGCCGTCGCGGGCTTCCGCCCCCCTCTTTCGTCGCGCGTCGTATTCTGCGTGGCCCTTGTGGCTTCCCTTCCTAGATCCTGTTCCGCCTCTTGCTTGACCACCAAACATCACATCTCGACTCACGCATCTACTCTAGCCTCTTCGTCACGGCCCTTCCGCCTGCGCGTCCGTTCCGCTGAGACGATACACGAACATATATAGACTAGACCCCCCGGCTCCTGGGGCTCGGTAGAGGGACACTGGACCAGCGGCTGCACGTTTTCCTCTGCTGCCCGTCTTCCGGTACAGTCCCACAGCACACCCATAACAAGCTCCCCTGTTTTGTTTTTACTGCCTTCCTCAATCGCGACGCCTTTGTCCCTCATCTCACTTCACTCTGCCTCTGCTTCCGGGCCAGCGCCCCCCTGGCCGTTTGCACGGCTCGATCTCCTCCCCTTTCCCATCTCTCACGGGTCCTCTGCCCTTCCCCCTTTACAGTCACCCAAGAGAGCTTCGTGGCCTACCCCTCCGCCTTTTGGTTTCTCCCTCACCCTTCCTCTGGCACTCGCGCGCGGTTTTCTCCGCTTTCCCTCCCTTTCTCCCCTGTCTGGACCTCCTGTCCCCTCTCCGGCTTGCCCCCGCCCCTGGCGGCCCTAGCTTTCCTCCTCTTAGCAATACCCCGGGCTTCCCTGCCCTCCCATATCCCTCCCCTCCAGATGGCGCTTCCTCCTTTGCCACCCCCGGTTTAGCATATTCTGAGTTTCCACAGACCAGACCCGCGAAGATTAGCGCTTGGCCTTCCTCCGCGTCCCCCCCCGCCTTCCGGTCCCCCGCCGTCTCCTTCCCAAAACTCCAGGCCTTCCCGGTCCCCCGCGTCTCCCCCCCCCCCGGCCTTCCCGGTCCCCCGCGTCTCCTTCCCAAACTACTCCTCGGCCTTCCCGGCCCCTGCTCTCCTTCCCTACACACAAGGACACATATATACACCGGTACACCACAGCGTACTACACTTACCGGACTCAACACACGGTCCCCCGCGTTCTCCCTCCCCTCCCGGGTCTTCCTGGTCCCTGCGTCTAACTTCCTCACCGTGCTTCCCGTCCCCCGGGCGATACATACCATAACACTCACCGAGTTCCCCGGTCTCACTCTCCTTCCACCCTCCCGGCCTTCCCGCGTCCACCCTCCAGGAAACCCCCGGCCTTCCCGGTACCCCACAGACAGATCACACATATCACCAGACCTTCCCGGACCCCTGCGTCTCACTTCACCCTCCAGGACATTACACAGGATCACAGCAGCAGATCATACCATACACATCACCAGGACACTATACACAGACACAGACGATACTACACCATACACCACAGATCATTCACTGGTCCCCGTGCGTCTCCTCCTCCCCGGCCTTCAACACGGCACACCGCGTATCCTGTCCCCCATCTCCCGGCTTCCCCGTCCCTGCGTCTCCTTCCCCTCACGGCTTTCCCGGTCCCACATGCGTCTCTTCCCACTCCGGCCTTCCCGGTCCCCGCCCCTCCGACAATTCTGGCGCTCTCTTGGTTCTCCTGCTTCCCACTCTGCCCTATACACGACTAGCCCCCCTGTTCTCTGTTTCCCTCGTCCCCCTTCGCGCTTGCTCATTTGCCCTTTTTGCCCTCGCTCTTACCAACATCCGGCCCTCTCCTCCCTGCGTCGTCCCTCTGTCATGTAGTGCCCGTCGGCCGCCCCGGCTCCCGCTTTCCCCTACCACCCCCTCTCTTGCTCCCTTGCCGTGTACACCCTGGGCTTGACCACATTTGGCCCCCCCCCTTTGCTACGCCACACATCTTTGTCCCGTTCCGCCGATCGTTTCTGTGCCTCTCGTGGTGCCTCCCCGGTGGCCCTTCCCCCCTTTTCGCTCCCCCCGACCTTGCTACACATCACACCAGAACCAGCTCGACACCACCATACATACCGCCTCACACATAAACATAGACTATATAGACCGGGGTTGTCTGTGGGGGGGGGAGGATGTCCTCCTTTCTCTGCCCCCCGCTCGCTGCTGCCTTCCCCCTCTCCCTTTCGTCCCTTCCTCTGCCCGCCTCCCCTGCTGTTGTTTTTCCCTCTTGTGCTCTCCCCTCTCTCGTCGCTCCCCCTTTGCTTTCCGTCTGTTTCCCCGTTTCTGGTCTTTGGGCCCTGTTTCTTCTCTCGTCTCCCTTGTCCCTTTCTCTTGCCGCTGGTGGGTGTGCGGTCGCCGCGGTGCTTCTCCTCCCCTGGCCCCTGCTCCTCCGTCGCTTTTGTTCGCGGTCCCGTTTGCCCTCGCCTCGCTTTTGTCTCCTGTTTTTTGCTTCTGCTCTTCGTCTGCCCCCCTGTTCCCTTCGGCCTTTTGTGCTTGCCCCCGCCTGTGTCTTGTGGCCCCCCTGCTGCTCCGCGCCCTTCCCGTCCTGCCCTGCCCGGGGCTGCCCCCCGGGCTTCTGCCTGTGGCCCTCTCGGTCCCCTCCCCGGTCCTGGTCGGGCGCTCCCCCGTTTGGTCCCCTGCCCGGGCTCGTCCCCGCCCCCCCGTGTGCCCTCTGCCCCTCCCCTCCTTTGCCTTCCCCCGTTCTGGCCCCTGTTCCCTCCGTTTTTCCTGTTGCCCCCTCCCCGCTGCCTGGCCCCGCGCCCCCCGCGCCGCCCCCCCTCTCTTGCCCCCGCCTTGCCGCTCCGTGGCCCTTCCCCCCCCTTTCCCTTGTTCCTCTTTTCCCCCTTTCCTTGGCCCCTTTGGGCGCCCATTTGGCCGTCCCTCCCCTCCCCCTCTCCCCCCCGTCCTCCCGCCGCTGCTCGCTGCCTCCGCTTTGCTTCTTGGGGTTCCCTTCCCTTTGCTCTGTTCCCTGTTCCGTTCTCCCCCCCCCCCGGCCTGCCTCCCCCCCCCGCCTTTTCCCCTCTATTCCGTTTTCTCCCCCGCTTTTTGCGCTCTTCTGTTTGCCCCCTCCGTGCCCCCCCTGCTAGTCCCTTTTGCGTCCTTCGTTTCCGTCCCATTCTCTGCTCGGACTCTTCTCCTGTCGCTTCGGTCTTCTCTCTGCGCTGTCCCGCCTGTTCCTTGCGCTCGTCCGGGCTCGGCGATCTTGCTTGTCTTCCTCTGTTCCGCTTTCCTCCCCCCCCCTCCCTCCTCCCTCTCTTTCCCTTTCCTCTGCGCTCGTGTCTCCTTTCCCTGCTCTGCCTGCCCCCGCTTTCCGTGCCTCTCCGCCCGCTTCCCTCCTCCCCCCTGCCGTCGTCCGCTCCCGCCCGCTGTCGCTTTTCTCGTCCCGCTCTGGTCTTCGCGCCCTCTTCCCCCCTCGCGGCGGCGGTTCTCTGCTGTGGCCCCTGTCTTTCTTGGTCCCGCGTGTGTGCCCGGGTCCTCCCTTGTTCCTCATGCTGCCTCCGCTCTTGTTTGTCCTCCCCCGTGCCTCTTCTTCTCCCCCTGTGTTTTCTCCCTGCCTCTCTTCGCGTTTCTTCCCCCCTTTCTTGCGTCCCCCGCAGCCGCCGCTTGTCTCCCTGCGGCCTCCCTTTTCCGCTGCTTCTCGGGGCCTCTGCTCGGTCGCTCCGCGTTCCTGTTCGTGGTGTTGTGTCCTCGGGTTTCTCTTCCTTCCCCGCTTGTTCTGCCTCGCGCTCTGCCGGTCCTTGGCGGTCGCTTTCCGTGTTGCGGCCCTTTCCTTGCCCCGGGTCCCCGCCGTTCCCCCTTTCCCTCCTCCCTTGGCCGCTGCTCTTTCCCGTCCCTCTCTCTCCCGCCTTCACCCCCTGTCCTCCCCTCCCTGTCTTTCCTTGCTCTCCCCTCCTTGCCCGTCCCTCTCGCCCTCCCCTTCTCGCGCCTTCCCCCCCTCGCTATCCTTTTCCTGCCCCCTCTGCCGCCCGCTCTCAGGTCCCCCCCCCTGCGAGCCTGGTCCCGGTTCCCTGCCCCGTTCTCCTTTTCTGTCGTCCCCTCCTTTCCCCTTCCCGTCTGTTGCCCCGCCCCCCCTTGTGTTTTGTACTTGTTGTCTCCCTTGGTCCTCCTGTCCTGTCCCTTCCTCTCCCCCTCCCGTGCCGCACGGGTCCCCCCTTCCCTTGCCCTGTCCCCCCCTTGTTGCTGCCCCGTTTCGCGTCCGCTTTGCCTCCGTGCGCTTCTCTCCGGTGCCGGCGTTTTTCTCCCCTCTCGCTCCCTTTCCCCACGCTCCTCCGTCTTTCCCACCCCCCCTGCCCTTGTTGCCCTCCCCTTCCCTCCCGCTGTCCTCTGTTCGTCTCCTTGTTCCTTTTTTTCCTTGCTTCCTGTGGCGTCTGCGGTCTTCTCTTGCGTGTTCCCTTTGTCCCCTCTCCCCTCGCCTCCTGCCGTACCCCCGCGCTCCTGCCCTCCTCCGCCGCCCGCCCGCGCCCTTTTGTCTTTGCCTCTTCTCTCGGTCTGGGTCCCCCCAGTTGGTCCCGGCCAGTGCCTGCCTGGCTCCCCCCGGCCTCCCCGTCGCGCGGCGCCCCCTCGGCCCGGTGCCGCCTGTGTCCCGCCCTTCGCCGCCTTTCCCCTCTTTTCCCTCCTGTGTCTTTCTGCGGTCCGTCTTTCTTGTTGTACTTTCTGCCCGCCCCCGTCTTGTTTGTCCCCCCGCGCCCTGTGCCGTTCCCTGCCCGCGGCTCTGCCGTGTCTTGTCCTGTCGCCTTGTCGGTTGTCCCGCCTCGTTCCCCGCCTCCCCTTTTTGCCCTTGCTCTCCCCCCTCTGTTCTCTGTTGCTCCCTCCTCCTGCCGCTCTTTCTGGCTTCTTTTCGTTTTCTGCCCTCCTCTCTCGCTTCTGCCTGCGTCTCTCGCCCCTGTCGCTCGCCCCCCCCCCTCTGGCACGCCGTTTCCTGTTCCTCCCCTGTCGCCCGCGCGTCTCCGCCTTGTGCTTTCCCTGTCCCTTGCTTTTTCCCCCTCTGGTCCCCTATTCCTCTCTCGCCTGTCCTTCCTTTTGTCCTTGTGCTTTCTCCTCCTCCCCCCCCGCCCCGCCCCCTCGCTTCCCTCTCCCCCGTCCCTTTCGGCCCGCCGCCTCTTCCCCCCCCCCCCCCCCCTTCCTCCTCGATTTGCCTCTTGGTTTTCCCGTCCCCACTTTGGGGGGCCTTGGGCTGCGGGGTCCCCTCCCCGCTGCCCTTTATGCTCCCTTCCCCTTCCTCTTTTCTTGCTCTCTCGCCGTCGTCCGTCCGGTACTCTCGAGGCTTTTTTCCGTCCGCCTCCCTGCCTCGCCTTTCCTTCCCCCCGCCCTTCTCTCTGGTCCCTTTCCTCTCGTCTCGTCTGGCCTTCGCTTGTTCCTTTGGCTTTCCCTCTCTCCTCTCTCTCCCTCTCTCTCCCCCCCCCCGTGCGGCGGCGGCCCCGCGCGAGCTGCTTCTCGGCTCTCTCTGCCCTCGCCCCGTCCCCTCGCCTTCCCTCCTCTCGCGCGCGTCCCTGTCCCCGCGCTCCGCTTCTTTCTTGCCTGCCCTTCTTCTGGGCAGCTTCTCTTCCCCCATCCTCTCGCTCCCTTCGTCTCTCCTTCTCGCTCGGCCCCGCCCCGCTTCCTTTGCCTGTTCTCCCTCCCTTTTCCGGGTTCTTTTCCCCCTCCTCCCCTTCCCCCTTTTCCTGCCCCCCCCTCGCGCCCTCGCGGCGGCCAGGGTTTGGGGGGGGGGGGGGTTTTTCTTCTGGCTTTCTTTTTTTTTGCTTTTTTTTCTTTTCTTTTTTTTTTGTTTGCCACTTCCTGTGTCTGTGTTTTTTTGCCACCGTTGTTTTTCTTCCTTTATCCCTGCGTTCTCGCGCGTTCTCCTTTTCCGGCCTGCTTTCTCGTTTTTTTTTCCGGCGCGGGTCTGTCTCGTCTTTTGTTCCGAGCACCGCCCTCCTCCACGAAACCTGTGTCCTATTCTGTTCTCTTCACTTTTTTTTTCATTCCCATGTTATTCTTTTCCGTGACTGGACCCGCCACGTCGCCATGCACGCACTCGCACGCGCCGCGGGTCTGTCCTGCCCCGGTCGCTGTTTCCCCCATACTTTTTCTTGCGCGTCCTCCTATCTTCCCTTCCCCGGGTGCTGGGGGTCGGCGTTTCGGCCGTTCGGCACCTTTCCGGTTTGTGCTCCTCTGCCTGTTTCCGTGTTTCCCGCGCTTCCTCTCGTGCCCCCCCTTGTGTTACTCCCGTGCGTGCTTATATTTTCTCTGTCTTTCTTTCGTTGTGTCTGGCTTTTCTTTGTTGCCGTCTGTTCGGTGTTGTGGCCTGGCCCTCTTTCCGCTCCTCCCCTCATCGCTTTTCTACTTGCCTCCGTCTCTTGTTTTTTGTTTCCCCTGTTTTGGTTGTGCGTTTTTTCTTGTTTGTGTGCTCGATGAGATTAACGCTTCACCGGTTCCGCTCGGTCTTCCGGCACCGCCCGGGTTTTCTCCCTTTGGCGGCCTTCGTTTTTTTTGGCCCCTTTCTGCCTGTCCTTTATTTATAGCATATTTACTACAGTCCCGTGTTACCCCTTTCCCCCCCTTTGTTTCTGTTGCCTCCTTTGTGTTCTTTTTTCCTCGTCGCCGTTTCGGCCTGTCCACGGCTCTCAGTGTTGTGTGCCTTTCTGTCTGCCAGTTTGGCGTGTTAGCTGCGTGTTTTGGCTTGTGTTGTATGTCTGTTTTGTGTTTTGTCGTTCCTGTTTTGTGCACCGTGTGTGCCATTCCTGTTTTGTACTTTTGGTTCTTCTTTCACGGTTGGGTGGGGTTGCCTCTGTGCCCCCTGGGCGGGTTCCGCTCCCTAACACTTACCCTCCCAGCCCGGGGCTCTTGTGCAGCTCCTCGTTTCGGGGACCCGTGCCCCCACCCCCCTCGTCTACTCTGCATCGACCCTTTCGGCCCGGCCTCTCGGCTTTGTCCTCGTGTCCCGCGTCTTCTTCTGTTGCCCTCTGGTGTTTCCTGTTGCACTGGACAGCGCGGGTGTGGGTGTCACGGGGGTGCCCCCAGCTTGGTCGCGTATGCCATTGCATTCCCCTGTCCCCCTCCGTGTACCGGCAGGTTCCACCAGCGCGCCCCGCCGCCTCTTGTTGTGAGCTTCTCCGGGCCCCGTCGCGTTCCTAGTCGCCGCTTTCTGGTCGTCCGCCGTCTGGGGGTGTGAAGCCCTTTCGTAGTTTCACGAGCTTGGGCAGTCATATTCATTTTTTAGACCACGTCGCGATTAAGTGGGAGGGGTGATGGGGTTTGTGTATGAAAGCGAACACGAGTGAAGCCGGGATCGCCCGACGGCCGGACGAGCATCGTAGACAGTCTGTACGTCGTTATACCCCCTGCGCGTGGAGTCCGGCAAGAGAATTTTCCGTGACTAGGCCGCTTTCGGCTTTTTTTCTGCCTGTTTTGCCACGAGGCCACGCTCTTTTTGTGGTTGTGCTGGTTTTGTTTCAGTCATTTGTTTGTGTTGTTTTCTGTCTTATCTTTTTTTTCCCCAAGATCATGTTTGCATTACTCTGCTGTTTACTGTGTGTTTTTGTGTTTTTATTTTTCCATTTGCTCCCTGGGCCAATGAATTTTGTGACCGTTTAAATTTTTTTTTGTCCCGCGTCTTCTTCGGGGCTTGTTTTGGTCTGCTCGTTGTCTCTTTGTCCATTCTCTGTTTTTTGTCCGGCATTTTTCATTGGCCTTCTTTGATGGCAAATGCTTGGGATTTTCATATTGCACATGTGTGTTTCTTTTGCACTTCCCTTTCTCCTGGTACCCTTTTTGTCTCCCGCCTGCCTGAGTTTGCCTTTTCCCGCTCTCCTTTTGGCGCCCCTTTCCCTGGCTGTGGATTCGGGGCTCGTGTTTCACAAGCCATCTTGTTCTAAGGCAGTTCTTGTGTCAACGTCCTCTTCCTTCACTCGGTGTGGCCACCCGGCCCTCCGCCGCGGGTGGTCGGTGCCTGGGGGGTGCCCCTCTGCTGCCCGTCACACCCATCTGGTATTTGTAACATGTTCTTTGGCACGGCCAAGCCTACACTGTGCCAGACCTTTCATTTTTTTTACTTATTTATTTAGCACGAGTTTCCACCAGCGGTTTCTTCTCATATTTTGACCTATGGATTTTGTGACGGGGCTTTTGTCTTTTGCCCCCCCCCCCCCCCTACCCCCCCGGCAAAGCAAGTTGGGGTTTCTGTGGGTTGTCTGTCCTCCGTCTGTAGATGCATTGCTTTTGGACTCTAAGTGTTTTTTTCCACCTTTGTCACCTATAGTACATAACGACTGCTTACGGACAAAGATGTTCCTTATCAAATGTGGGGTCCAAAGGTCAAGCACACTGGACATCAAAGTAGCAATATAGTTTGTGGAGTTTAAAGCGTTATCCTTTCTGCTAGAGTCACCACATGTACATATGGACTACTCATGGGATGATGATGTTCCTTATTGAATATGAGGTCAAAAGGTCAAAGAGCAAGCGCATTTGACGTATAAAATAGCAAATATGGTTTCCATCTGAAGTTCATATTTTGAAACATGATAACAAAGATTCCATAATCAGGACATGAGACGTCCTATATGGGTAATGATACTCGGGTGACCGTTAAGGCCTGTAGGGTAATGATACTCAGGTGACCGTTAAAGCCTGTAGGGTAATGATCTCTAGGTGACCGTTAAGGCCTGTAGGGTAATGATACTCGGGTGACCGTTAAGGCCTGTAGGGTAATGATACTCAGGTGACCATTAAGACCTGTAGGGTATTGATACTCAGGTGACCGTTAAGGCCTGTAGGGTAATGATACTCGGCTGACCGTTAAGGCCTGTAGGGTAATGATACTCAGGTGCACGTTAAGGCCTGTAGGGTAATGATACTCGGTTGACCGTTAAGGCCTGTTGGGTAATGATACTCGGGTGACCGTTAAGGCCTGTAGGGTAATGATACTCAGGTGACCGTTAAGTCCTGTAGGGTAATGATACTCGGTGACCGTTAAGCCTGTAGGGTAATGATACTCAGGTGACCATAAGACCTGTAGGGTATTGATACTCAGGTGACCGTTAAGCCTGTAGGGTAATGATACTCGGCTGACCGTTAAGGCTGTAAGGTAATGATACTCAGGTGACCGTTAAGGCCTGTAGGGTAATGATACTCGGTTGACCGTTAAGGCTGTTGGGTGATGATACTCGGGTGACCGTTAAGCCTGTAGGGTAATTGATACTCGGGTGACCGTTAAGGCTTGTAGGGTACTCGGATGAATTCAATCGCAACTTCTCGGGCTTTTCCGGCAGACCATAAAGCAAACCTGTTTTTCAAATTATAAAATCTCCACATATATTTGAGAAAATCTAAATGCATTATTATGATGTTCATGAAGCCCTTTATCAAGATTATGAAATCTATGTCCCCAGGGTCTGGGGTCAAGCCTTAGAGTGGGGACATTATGGCCATACAGTGAAGAATTTATGAAATCTTAGAAAACCTTCTCTATTTCCATATGAATTGTATTTGAGAAAACCAAAAGTCTTGATTTTGATGTCCACGAAGCCCTTTACTAACATTTTAATTTCATAGACCCTGTAGATGAGGAATGTTGAAATTTTATGATACTATCCTTCAAACGTCCATTTTTTCTTCTTCCGGAATCATATTCATATTTTGAAATATGATAACAGTGTACAAAAGGTTCCATATTAAGGCATTTAAAAATACAACACTGGGACGTCTTAATATGGTTATGATACTGCGGTACACGACCTATATTTCAGCATATGTAAACTTTCATCCTCTTCAGTGCCCCACCTATCCCAGGAGCCTGTTTCATCAAAGTCGTACGCCCAGCGTAACTTACGCCAGGCGTAAGTTCCGGACTAACACAAAATCTAAGACCAATTTATGTTTCATCAAAGAGCGTAACATTACACCGGCCTTAAGTTAAGCCAAATTTCACACCTGGTCAGAAAATACGCCCGACTAAATATTGGCGTAAGCCCTCTGACTAGCCTTAAATTAGGGCGTAAGTCTACGACCTTTGATGAAACAGGCTCCTGGAGTCATTATTTGGACAAACGTAACATATTTCATGTAAGTCGGGAAGCAAAAAAGGACGTTTGAAGGATAGATATCATA